>PVLC010004730.1:24662-64446 GCA_004027655.1 Graphiurus murinus | reverse complement strand
CAATGCAAAATGAATACATTACAAAGAACATGAGTTATAAAACAAGAACCAAACCATTGAGGAAAGACACGCAAAATCAGATCTCATGAAAATGAAACACACTGGACATGAATAAATTGTAATATTGGGACAACACTGGACCAGAACCAAGTATTATGGTTTGGATATGAAATGTCCCCAGAAAAGCTCATGTGTTGGCAACACAGCGGTGATTGGAGGAAAAACAACTGAGCCCTGAGGGTTCTCTCTGCATCAGTGAGTAAGTCCCCTGATGGAGTAACAATTTCGATGGCTTCATTGGGTGGTAACTGGAGGCAGGTGGGGCATGGCTGGGGGCAGCAGATAACCGGGGTCATGACCTTGGGAATCACTCCCTTCCTCGGCTTCCTCTGTCTGCTTCCTAGCTGCTATGAGCTGAGCAACTTTCCTCTGCCACGCCCTGCCTCCATGATGCTTCTGCCTGAGAACCAGCTGCCTCATAGACTGAGACTGTGAGCCCAAATAAACCATTCCTCCTCGAGGTTGTTCTCATCAGGTGTTTTGCTTACAGCAATGAAAAGCTGACTATTACACTAAGTGAGAAGGCAAATTACAAGCCGGAAAAAGGGGATACTTTCAGTGCAAATAATTGAAAAAGGGTTGATGTGCAGCATATGTAAAGACAACTTACAAATAAACAAGTGGATAAACAGCCCAAATCTGAATGGCCAATAGATACATGAATAGGTTTCCGAACTTCCTACTAAATGTGGAAATGCTAATTAGGCAAAATGCTAATTAGGTACAATTTCACTCCATTGAATGGCAAAAGTTAATCCTTCTGAATAAGATTTACGGATGTGTGCGGGAGTGGAACTCGTATTTGTGGTCCAAGTATAAGCTGGTACAACATTTTTGCATGTGATTAGGCGGTGAAAGACAAGTTTAAAGATGTACAGACTTGTGACTCACCAGTTCTACCTCTGATCTACCTGGAATTCTATACTTGGGAAATATTAAAAGAAAAATAACAACCTATAATTCTATACCCAGCAAAGTTATCTTTCAGAAGTGAAGGAAAAATAGACACTCAGACAAACAAAAACTGAGGGAATTAATGGTCAGCAGAAAAACACTTGGTCAGAAACTTGGAACCACATAAAAAAAGGAAGAGTGCCTGAGACTCTGTTTTCCATTTGGTCTAGTCTTTTCATACTTTTTATTAAAATATTTTATTCATCTTTCATTTCATTCAGGATTTCTGCTTGGTTCTTTTCCAGAGTTTCAACTTCCTTGTTGACATGTTCTTTTACATCCTGTATGAACTCTTAGTTCATTCTTAAACTCTTTGATCATATTAATAATAAAAATGATGAATTCAGGTGTTTTCAGAACCTCTATATAGGTAACTTCCACTGTTATAGGGTTGTGAGGATTTATTGTTGTCTTGACATTTTTTCTCATGTTTTCAGGGTTCCTAGATTTGTACCTCTGTTGTGTTGGTTTTCTCTTTCTCTTTATATGAAAGCCCTATGTCTAATCATTATCTCTTTATAGTGGACCATGGGCTGTGGGTATATATTAGTTCTCTATGATGTGTAATTACAATGCTCCAATAAAAGTATAAAAATAAAAATTAAAAAATAAGAGTAGGAACTCAGAAACTCCAAGGGGCACAGAAAAAGACCTCCCTAAAGCCTACTCTCTGTAGCTGAAGGAAAAAGGTAGCATGGAAAGCTGAGACACTTTAGTAAATAACCACTTTACTGTAGTCAAATATCTGGGAGGCAGGGGGTAGAGAGGTTCTATCTCCATTTCCAACCACACCATAAAGGCTGAGTGGGGAACCTAGACTTTCTACCTCTGCTAGATTGAGTAAGGCACCTCTGTATCCCACTGAGGGAGTCAGCAAAAAAACAGGAGCCGGGCTTTCTACCTTGACAGTGGTCACTCGGCCCCTTCCCTACCCTGCTGGAACAGTGTGAGAAGAGGCCTGGGAGGGACAGGACTTCCAACAACACCTGGAGGCAGGGAGCCACCCACGTCACTTTGTCAGAAGCCACTTGGAGATGAGTAGGGCTGGGTTCTTCTTTCTCCCATTCAATGAGGGTTCATTGAGGAGGAGGGGGAAGCTGAAGTCTACCTACACCAGCTATAGAGGATCCTGCCCTCCAGAGTCAAAGAAGGGACTTCTACCCACTTCTTCCACCAAAGCAGAAAGTTTAAATAAAACCTACAGTCCCATAATAAAATAATGCCCCAAATGTTCAGGTTTTTAAATAAATATCAGTTTCATACAGAGAACCAGGGGGAGCTCAAACTGAAGAAAGAAAGAGAATAGAGTTCAACACCAAGATAACAGAGGTTAGAACCCTTTGACAAAGATTTGAGCAGCCATCACTGAGACACTTCAAGGAGCAATTAAAAACCCATGAGAAAGAAATGAGACTCTTGAGGACTTGGCAAAGAAACAGCAGTCTCGCAAGGAAAGAAGCTACAAAGATGACGAAATGGAAATGCCAAGTTAAACCAACATTCCATTTCTGGAATAAATCCCACTTAGCTATGGTGTCCCATCCTCTCTGTATGTTGTAAGATTGCTGCTATTTCTGTTGAGTATTTCTGCTTCAATATTCATAAGGGGTGTTGTTCTGTGGTTTTCTTCTTGTGTCTGTGTCTGCTTTTGATATCAGAGTAATTCAGACTTTATAGAATGAATTTGGTAATGACTGCTTCTAATTTTTAGAAAAGCTTGTGAAGGATTGGTGTTAATTCTTCAAATGTTTAAAATGATTTACCATTGAGGCCACCAAATCCTGGGATCCTTTGGGAAGGTTCTGGATTGCTAATTCAGTCACTTTATATGTTATAGGTCTATTCAGGCTTTCTATTTCTTCTTCGTTCAGTTTTGGTAGTGCGCATCTTTCCAGGAACTTGTCCGTTTCACCTAATCATTGGAATATTATTTTCATAGGATTTCATTATATATTTTTTACATTTCTGTGAAATCAGTAATAACATTCTCCATTTCAGTATTGAATTTAGTACTTTGAGTTCTCTCTCTCTCTCTCTCTCTCTCTCTCTCTCTCTCTCTCTCTCTCTCATTGGTCTTGCTAAATTGAATTTTTCTTGAATGTCCTTTATGATATTGAGAAAGTTCCCCTTCTACTCCTAATTTGATGAGTTTTTACCATAGAGAGTTGCTGAATTTTTTAACTTTTATTCTTTTAAATTCTTACTTTTTATACTTTTATCAGTGTATTCTAGTTATACATCATAATGAGATTCAAAGTGATACAAACATATGAGTATATATCACTCGGTGAATTTCCTTCCTCATCCCTCCAAGGCCCCCTTTCTTTCTCTCCCTACATGTTACTTAGATTGGTAGTGATAGCTTCATGTATGGACATAGTACTATTTAAACTGTATTCTTCCTCAATCCTCTTTTTTTCCTTCCTCGCTATTCTAGTGGACTCTATCCTCATTTATCTAAAGTCTCTATGTTTTCTTTCAAGCTTCTGTATATGCAAGAAAACATATGACCCTTGACTTTCTAAGACTGCTGATCTCACTTAGCATAATATTCTTCAGTCCCTTCATTTTATTACTACAAATGGTACAATTTTGTTCTTCTTTATGGCTGAGTAAAATTCTATTGTGTGTGTATGTATATATATGGAGGGAGAGAGAGAGAGAGAGAGAGAGAGAGAGAGAGAGAGAGAGAGAGAAAGAGAGAGAGATCTCATTTTCTGTATCCATTCATCTGTTTATCGATACCTAGGTTGGTTCCATAAGGTGGTTATTGTAAACTGTGCTGCTATAAACGTGGACATGAATGTATCTCTATGGTATTCTAACTTTAATTATTTTGGAAAGATATGAAGGGGTGGTGTATCTGGGTCATATGGTGGTTCCATTCCTAGTCTTTTTGTACTAGTTTACAATCTCACCAACAGACACCAGAGTTTCTATTTCCCCACATCCTCACCAGCATTTATTATTGTTTATATTCTTGATGGTTGCCATTCTAACTGAAGTTACTGAATTTTGTTAAAAGTTTTCTTTGAGTTTATTGGAATAGTTCACCCCTCCCTCACTCACCACAGTAATAAACAATGCATATGGTGGCATGAACACTATTGCAGAACATGCATGTAAACTCACTAAGGAGCTATTGTTTCTGTTATGAATATTCTAGTGGTATTTTACTTTTAACTTGTGTGTATGTGCTTTTTTAATTTAAAAATTAAAGTGCAAATAAGATGCATGCCTTGCTTTTTTACAGAGAAGTCTCTGTTATGAATATTAGTAATCCCAAAGGAGTATATGTACAAATTCCAAGTAATTCAACAAAATTCCCCTAGGAATCAAGCATGTCAACGTAACACAGAGAGACACAGGAGAAGATTTAAAGAACTTGGGGATGGGGAGACAGGAGATTTAAGGAAGTCAGACTTACTTGTCAGATATTCAAACACATTATCAAATGATAGGAAAAGAGCATAGATCTGACCCTGTAATCGAATGGGAGTTAAGAAACAGAAATATGTTTATGAGAATATAATATGTGATAAAAATGAATAAAGAAAAAGTATTATTCAATAAAAATTTTTGGGACATTTGTAAAAAATAAATCTGGATCTTTGGCTCATTCTTAATATCAAAATTAATTCCAGATGAATAAGATATTTAAAAACAAAATATAAAGTCATGAAATTATGAGGAATACTTTTGAGTGAAACTTTTACTAATATTGAAGTAGACTGATTTCAAAGCCAAAATGCACAAAGGGAAAAAATACTGGACTTCAATACATAAACTTACTATTTCACAAAACAGAACAGTTTAAAGGAAACTATACTTTAACTTTATATCACCAGCAATGTGTCAAAGGAAAAAAATCTTTGCAACATATAGTAGGTAAATGTTTAACCTCCTTAAATTTACAAAAGAGATTTACAATCAGTATTAAAAAAATCATTACACCAATAAAAAAAGTAGGTCATAGGCATACATAAAAACTTAACCAACACTGGAATAGGTCCATCCTCATGCTTTCTCACCAGAGCTACAGATAAAGTTAATAATAAGAGAAGTGAAAAACCATCACTCTAACGAAGTTATAAAAGATAGGCTCAAGACATCCACCCTTCTAGTTATTTTCCCCAAATTTCTATTGGTTTAAATTTTCCATTTAGAGGTTACTATAAATCTTTTCTTTTGTAATCTTTCTTTTGCTTTTATGAGTAAAATCCTTTTCCATTCTGAAATAAGCCTTTACCTACAATTCTTATTTCCTAGAGATTTCTTTTTTCCTTGTTTTTTTTTTTAACATGTAGCTCTTTAATATTCTAGAATTGATTATACTGTTTTGTATAAGGTAAAGACCTAATTAATTCACCTCCAATTAGCTTATTAGGTGTCCAGCAGTGTATACCGTGCAATCCTCCCTTCTCCAACAGCTGGTGGAGCTGGCTTTCCCGTCTGCTGGAGCTGAGGCTCAGTAGGTCTGCCTATCTTCACCTATACTTATATCTATAGCTGATTTTGTTCACCAAACATCTCTTTCTGCAGAGGAAGAAAGGGCTGTATGGTGCCCCGGGTCACATGGCTGATAGACGGTGGGGCCTCGGTGGAGTCCTCATCCACCCCCTGGCCCAGAATACAGTGGGTATCCTCTCCCTACACCCTGCATCCTCTCCGGCAGTACCGACTCTACCCTTCCCCACCTGGCACCCCACCTCTACTCAGAAAGGGAGTGGGACCCGCCCTGCTGGCACTGGCCGGACCCTCTCTTGCCATGGCCGCAGGGTGTTGCAGGTACCAGGCTCTGGTGAGCCTGCAGAGTGATGGCCAGGGGCTGGCTGGGGAGCAGGTGCGCCTGGCCTGAGATCCCAGGTGCCTCCGTCTCCTCCTATCAATACCTGAGGCTGGAAACTGTAGGAACAGAGGCGGATGCTCGGCTCCGCATGCTTGGTCCACATCTCAGCCCTGTGCCTACTGGACAGCCGTCCTTCTGCGCCTCAAGTCCTCGTCTTGGAAATTAAAATAACACAGGGACCTTGTGCAGATGAGCTGGGTTCACCCAGGTAACATGCTCAGCTACTCAGCTCTAAAGATGGGTCTTCCTGAGTTTACTCTAGTCAAGGGTTGGTATCTAGGCAAATTTGTATTGTTTCCTTTAACAGGCATGCATTTTCTTCTCCTTAGTATTGAAATTGGTGTCTTGAGAATCTTGCAGTCATCTCTCAACAAAACATTCCTATTGGAAGCCAAACTTCCTCTAGCACGCGTGGCAGAGGCTGCTGCGCCGGGTCCCACCTGTGCGGCACAGACTGCAGGTGCTTTATTGACCCAGATGGAAGAAAGATCACATATGGCCAACTTCCTGTTTGTAATGTGTTTGGGGAAATGCCATTTTGCTCCTGGAGAAAAAAAAATATTATCTTATTGGGCAAAGAAAAATAATAGATGACAGAGACAGAAAACTACTCTAACTGCATTTTTGTCTGATGAAATGCTGATTAGCTCAACTTGATATTGATTAAACTTTGTACATGCCCTTATTCTCCAGACAATAAAATATTGGCATAAAATAACCTCGTAGGCAAAGTTCATTTGCAGTTAGGTTGCTTTCACCAAAACAATCCTGTCCCAGTATTATAGTTCTCAAAACTGAAATAACCAGATACTTTGGGGACCTAGATTTTGATTAGAGGACAAATTCCTGAGACAACTCTTGGCGCTACCATCTGCTATTGCTTCCTCAGTTTCCCTACAGCTAAACGATCTGAGAGACGGTGGGAGTTGGCACATGCTTCATTCTGTGACTCTCCACCCAGATGTCCAAATGGGTTGACTCTGCCCTCAACTCATCCATCAGAAAGCTCGGGGGTGGAGCTCTGGGTCGGTACACAGTTGTCATCACCAGGACACACCCCACATGCGTTCCTGTTCTCAGATACACAAACAGACACATCCTTTGCCTAGGATTCCCATCCCTTCCCTTCTAAACGACCTCACATGTAGAGATTTCTGAGGGCTGCCATGAGTGCCTCCTTTTCCTGCCCTTCTCTTGTTGGCTGTAATGGTCTTTTCTTTTCTTTTTCTTTTTCTTTTTTTTTTTTATTGGTGCATTGTAATCATACATCTCTGTTAGGTACAAGCTGATAAAGGCATACATGCACACATCTCTCATTTACCCCTTCCCCAGTTCCTGCCCCACTCCCTCGCCCTCCCTCCTTCTCAGGTTCAGTTTAGTGATTGACTTTAATATGTTTGTGAAAGTACATCATGTGCATTAGGGTGTTTCCTCCCCTCCCCATCACCTTCAGTTAAGTCACCTCCTTTGCTCACCTAAGGTTTATTCTTCTTCATCTGGAGTCCCTCTTATGTCCCACTTTCTACCTAGCTTCCATATATTAGAGAAAGCATATGGTTTTTTACTTCTTGTGACTGACTAATCTCACTTAGCATAATGTTTTTCAGTTCCATTCGTTTCCTTGCAAATGACATGACTTTGTTCTTCTTAATGGCTGAGTAAAATTCCATTGTGTACATATCCCATAGTTTTGAAATCCATTCATCTGTTGATGGACATCTTGGCTGGTTCCATAGTTTGGCAATTGTGAATGGTGCGGTTATAAACATAGATACGCATGCATCGGTCTGATAGTTTGGTTTCCATTCTTTTGGGGAGATACCCCGAAGTGGTATTGCTTTTCTAGTAGGTCCAAACTATGCAGCAGCAATATATAAGCCAGCAATTGTGTTCCACCTGAGGCTGTGTGACCACCGATAGCCTCAATGCAGCAGAAGAGCTTCACACAGTCCTTGCACCTGTCAGATTGACTACAGACCATCTATTGGCATGATCTCTGCGTTTCCACACATGCATTGCACACCATGCACACACATAGGAATGCACACTTTTCCAGGAGGCTCTGGAGTAGCAAGGAGCAAAGGGAGCTCACCATCCCGAGGGCTGGTCTCATGACAAAGCTCCGGGATCCAGCTCATTCTTGAATCGCTGCCGAGGCCTTTACTAATCTCTGCTGGAATTCCCCTAGGAAGAATGTGCATATTGGTCTAGTGTGCTGCGGGTCATCGAAGCCACTCTGGCTTCTGCGACTGTGGGTTTTATTCAGAACAAACAGATCAAGGACACCTTGCAGTGGGCACTCTCTGTGCCCTGCCTAGACCTCTGGGCTAGTACACCCGCTTCCAGCTGCTGTGAGCTTTGGCTGCCAAGGACACACATCTGCCCCTTTGCAGTGCTCTGGGGACAACAGCTTCCCAGCCTAGAAAGTCACACTCATACACGAGGCAGCCAGGAGACAATGCCTGACTTGCCAGATGAGTACAAAAGGTTAGACCCCATTCCCACGGGGGGCCCAGCTCTGCGGTGCAGTTGACACTCCATAGCCCCCGTGGGTGGGCTCCACCAGGGCCACCTTCTTGCTCAGTCCCTTCCCAGCTTCCCTCACCTGCTTTCTGCTCACAGTACCCCCAAATCAATGATTGTCCAAGCCCCCCCGTATCAGCCACGGCTAAAGGAAGCCCTCTTCTTTCTGATGAACCATGGAGCTCATCCAGAGTCTTCCATTCAGACAAACAAACTCCCTGCAGACTGGGAAGGTCATTAGCAGCATCCTCACCCTCAAAACTATCGGAGCGGTCACTGCCTCTCCACTCTCTGCCCTCCAGTGAAATTATTATCAGCAATCAGCAAACCCAGGCACTTAGACTTAATTAGACGTGAAGAGAAAAAGAAAATACTCCATGTGAGTGATAGTTTAAGAATGCATTCCGAGATTAATAACAAATGATATTCATTCATTAGGGAGCCCTGGACAGTTAGGAAGTGGTAAATAAGTTCTATAAGTAACTGTGCCTGTCGATAAAGATTCTGGGCTTCAGTGTCCCATGTGAGTTAATGACCGTGGTATAAATTGCCTTGCACTCAACAGGTCAACTTTTGTCATTGGCCACAAATACTGTCAACTGGTCTTGAGGTGACAGGCTCATTTCATTCACTTTTTGAGCAAATTTCTGCTAACCACCTAAGTCTGAAAAATGACAATTTGTCCTTTAGTTCTTTAAACTTCCCCTCACGACTCAACTGCACAAGTGCGTCTAAGGGTAACCTTCGTATTTTAGTGTGCGGGGGTGTTTTGCATATACTTCCCACTTTGTCATGCAGATGTTCCAAGGACTCAAGAGTCAGGATTTAGTACAAACAGTAATCCACTCCGCTGGGGTAACGCAGAAGACGGATCCACTGGGGGAGTTTGCCATCACAGCCTGGGTTCCTGCCAGGATGCTGGTGCCTATGTTTCTGCACCAGAAGGGAAAATGGCCACACAGCGGAGAAGGCAGCAGTGTTTTAGTGAGTTTTCAATATGCTTTTGATTTAAACTATTCTTCCTGCTTCACTGATGTATAATTGGCCAATCAAGTGCAAACATTTAAGGTGTACAATGTAATCATTTGCTAATCATACACCTGTGAAATGGCCCCCCAGATCAAGGTAATCCATACACCCATCACCCCACAGATCCTGCTTGTGAGTGAGTGTGTGTGTGTGTGTGTGTGTGTGGACAATGTGATCATTTGTTGATCACATTTCACCTGTGAAATGGCCCCCCAGATCAAGGTAACCCATACATCCATCACCCCCTAGGTCCCGCTTGTGAGTGAGTGTGAGTGAGTGTGTGTGTGTGTGTGTGTGTGTGTGTACAATATGATCATTTACTAATCACACACCTGTGAAATGACCCCCCAGATCAAGGTAATCCATACTTCCATCATCCCCTAGATCCCACTTGTAAGTGTGTGTGTGTGTGTGTGTGTGTGTGTGTGTGTGTGTGTTGAGAATACTTAAGATTTACTGTTAGTAAATTCCAAGTACGCAAGCACAGTCAAGATTTACAGAAACATTGCAAAGTCACCCAGAGCGTTCTCATGAAGCGCACGCCCAGCTGCCCTTATTATCAACATCTTGCATAAGTAGGACACATTTGTCATGGCTTGGGATCCAGTGCTGACACAATATTATTAAAGTCATACTTTATTTAGATTCCTTAGTTGTGCCTAATGGCCTCCTTCTGTTCAGGACACCGCATGACATTTCATCACGTGTCTTCGTGGGCAACTCTTAACTGTGTCCATGTCTCAGGCATTCCTTGGTTTTGATGACCATGACAGTTTTGAAGAATATCAGTCACATATTTCACGGAAGTCAATTAATTAGATGTTTTCTGGTGTCGTATCTTGATTATACTGGATGTGTGGGGTTTCGAGGAGAAAGACCATGAAGGTGCTTTTGATTTAAAATATTCTTCCTGCTTCACTGATGTATAATTGGCGCACACTACCAATGTGATTTCGTAGTGCTGATGCTCACCTTGACCTCCTGACCGACTCAGGGGCTGTTGGTCCAGTTTCTAGTCTATAAAGATACTCTTCTCCCTTTCCATATTGTACCTTCTGGAGGAAGTCACGGTGTGCTGCCCACACTTAACAAGTAGTTAAGTACCACTTCCTGGAGGGTGGAGTAACCATAACTTACTCAGAATTCTTTTGCATGGAAGATTTTTAGTGTTATTATGAAGATAATTTTGACCTTGCAGAACCCTGAAAGGGTGTTGGGGGAACCACCAGAGGTCTGTCTGCCAGCCACATCCCCAGCCCCAAGGGAATCCTTCAATTTATAAATAAAATTTTAGTAAATCTATTCATTTGTAAATTTCAAATACATTTATTATCCTATTTTATTAAGTTAATTTGTGAGAATAATAAAATTTGTCAAGATTTCCTACATATCATATATATATATATATATATGTATATATATATATATTTTTTTTTTTTTTGTAAGGAAATTCCACTTGCTTGCCTAGTATTTATTTTTATTTGCAATTTTCTTTAGACAACAAGGAAGTTTAATAAACTTTAAAGGTATTTTTCAAATAGTACTTTAGTACATATTAGAATTCTAAAACTTTCACCTTTATTAACATCATTTAGATGGAAACGTAGGCTCCTTTGAATCAGCAGACTCAGAATTCAAACTCCATTTGCCACTTATTAGCAGTGACCTTGAGCGTATGATTGAATGTTGCCAAGTTCCTATCTCTCTCTTGTTTTTGAAAATAAATCTGTAGATGAAGATACCACTGCCTACATTTTGTGTATGTGATGGTTTTTTTTTTTTTTTTCAAAAGTGAAATAGGGAGCCGGGCGTAGTGGCGCACGCTTGTAATCCCAGCATTCAGGAGGCTGAGACTGGAGGATCCGGGTTCGCAGCCAGCCTCAGCTACCTAGTGAGGCACTCCGCAACTTAGTGAGACCCGGTTTCAAAATAAAGAATAAAAAGTAGGGCTGGGGGTGTAGCTCGGATGTAGAATGCCACGGAGTTCAATCCCCAGTACCAAAAAAAAAAAAGTGAAATAGGATGGTGGATGCAAGGTACCAAATACAGCACCTAGCATCGATAGATGCCGGGAAGTTATTTCCATTATTTGTAGGAGTTGCCGATCGCTAATCAGGAGCCTGGCCTGAACCGCCATCCCCAAAACAACACATTCTCGAAAACCACAGTTTAATATTTTTTCTCCTTTGTTTCCTTGGTCCTCAGTGACGCACTGTCCTCATTCCGCCATCAACTGCACTTATCATTTCAAATCACTGCCCTCCTTCCTTCCGGTTATTTGTGGAGATGTTTAGTCATGGTGGCTTCAGCGTGCCTGAAACCCTTGCTCATCTTCTGTCTGCTCCACCTCTTACCTTGGTCATTCCAGAATTACTACTGGAAGCATCTGCGCGCCTCTGCTGCTGCA
The DNA here is from genome assembly GCA_004027655.1 of Graphiurus murinus. Lineage (NCBI taxonomy): Eukaryota > Metazoa > Chordata > Mammalia > Rodentia > Gliridae > Graphiurus > Graphiurus murinus. The sequence continues at coordinate 52,624 of PVLC010004730.1, read as the reverse complement.
GCCACGGTGGCCTGGGCAGCCCCCTGGGAGGCTGTCATGGCAGGAGGAAGGCTGCCCCAGGCTCATGTAAGTGGTCTTGGGTCACCTGCACTACTCAGCAGCTCAGTGTACCTGGCTTCCCCCAGATGGCTCTGCGCATCCTTCTAAAATAGACTCCTTTTATTGACTCCCTTTGGCAGTAGCCTCGCAAGCATTTCAACTCCATCAATTTTATCGGTTAGTTGAGTCATCCTTAAACACATGGTGGAACAGAGTCAGTGCAATTGAGCTTTCAGCTCAGATTTTTCAGAAAATAACTTCCATGCCCGAGAGAGCCTGTGATCAGCCCAAAGTAGAACCAGACTTTCTGTGAATTTCCATCTGGGCAAACTCTCAAGCACAGAGTCCTTCAAAGCAATGACTTTGAAACTTGGTGTTTAGTGAGGAAATGCGATTTTTCAAATGAAATTTTATAAAGAAAATATTTGATGAAGGAGGAGAAATTCTGATCAAATGGCAGAGAGACATGGAGATCCAATCAAGCTCCCAGCCTCTCCCCCAATAACCCCAGAGGTACCACCATGGAACTGTATGCCCAGTGACACCTAAAATGATGTCCTAGAGACATCGGCAGTCTCCCTGAAGGCCACTAGGTGTGGCTTGGGATGGGACACATACAGCGTAGCCTGATCAGGCCTCCGTCTCCAGGAGCATCACCAGGAGAAACCCTTCTTCTGCAGTCTCCCCTCCATGCGATGACTGCCCCAGGCCTGAAGTCCCAGGGGATTGGAGGTCGAAGGGGCCACATCATTTTGGATTCTTTGACTCCACACAACACAAGTTGACTCTGACTACCTCAACCAAAAAAAAGAGAATTTACTGGATGAATAGGGGGTGGTCACAGACTTGGAAGACAGCTAAGAAATCAGGCTTAGACAGGGAACCAGGGAAGTTCCAAAGATTCAGGTAGTAGAAGAGAATTAGCAATCCCTCTGGATGTCCTCTTTGGGATGAATCAAGCCCTGTGTGAAAGCAGTGACGTCCCTGAAGGAAGCCCCAGGGATTCTCAGGTGGCTAAACAACAACAGTCTACTACAAGACCCTCCAGTGTTTGGGGGAGAAGAAGTTACTGGATTTCTCACTAAAGAGGTCACAACCAAAACTGCTCAGCCAGCACGGGAGCCAGGCTCCTCTGCAATAGGAGTAATGGGTCTCTGTTGCTTCAGTGTCCATCCCATAAGACAAGAGACAAAGAGAGGTGGCATCTTTGCTACTCTTGCTTGTTTTCTGAGTAAGGAATGAGTTACCTAGATCTCACAAGGCCTCCTTGTTTCTTTCCCGGATGAATCTGTAAGCACTGGCTTGACAGTATGTTCAGATAAGAATGAGGCTAATTCCCCTCTTAAGTGGTCACCTCAGTACCTACTGCTGCAGGTTACTGGCTCCCTGAGATGCCAGAAGCCATGTTTCTAGCTCTTCTGAGGGATGTCTAGGCCCCCCACGCGCTTGCATCTTTCAGACACAAGGTGGAACAGTGGCTTCTCCCTGTGCTAGAGATTCTTCTAAAAGATGCCACACACAATGCTTTAAACTCTCAGCTCAAGCCTGCACAGAGAGCCACACACATTCTCTGGGAGACAGAGAGAATAACTTATCTGAGTGCATCCATGAGACAGATGTACCTGAAAGTAAGCTGCAAAATATAATTATGTGAGTTACAGGATTTCAATCAAGTTGGAAGCTCAGCCTTGACCAGGCTCCTGTGTTGAGGAAAAAGCACTTATTTGGAAGAAGGTGGCCAAAGAGACTTGAGATGGGCTATTGGGCATGTTTGTGTTAATCTGAGAACCTAGAACCCACAAATACCCTTGAGTTCCCTTCTCAGAAATGTGAGGCCTCTCCCCAGGCCTGAGATTGTCCTTTCCTTGTTTAAAGAAGCAGGGTCTGCTTCCCTGGGTACTTGTTGCAATACCTCTGCTCCTTGGGACTCATCTTCAGCTCCTTTTGTTGTTCCAGTCTCACATTTTAGACCCAGCATAACCCAGGGGACAATCACAGACCTTCAATTGAAGGAAAAGACTTATGCACTGATATCATCACAATCATTCCTGTTGGCAGCCCCCAGGGAACGTGTGAATTTTAAGGGTATTAGACCAACTAGATGAACCATGGTTGGATCGGGCTGCACTTGCCTGTAGGAACACTTTTTACAAGATTAGGATTTAATGTTCTAGCTCTCACAGCTGGAATGACTTTGCTAGTTGGCTTTGTTCATTGACTGAAACTCGGATTTAATGGTGGCCTACATTCGGTGGGGTCAGAATGTCAGAACTTCTACAGCATAGTGTGGAGAAAGCATCCAAATTGTGGAAGGTGGTAGCAAAGAAGTGGGTTTCAGTAAGTAGAACCCACAAACTTTCTCTTAACCATTTTTTCCAGGGGGCCCAAAGGGTACTCAGTCAGAAATGGAGAATCAGGATTCTTGAAAACCTCTGCCATAGCATCCTCGTAAGATGGAAAGAGAGATCTGCCATTGACATACACTTCCTGGCCTTATTTCAACAGGAATGAAGGAATTCCAGAGTGACTGAAGCCAGCCCTGAACCATCAAGATCAAGGGCCGCATGATTACTGTGGCAGGATGCATGATTACTGTGGTCATTTATTTGGTAGTGCAAAAAATTTCAGTAATTATCAGGTGTTTCTTGTGGATGAAATAGATGATCTCTGTAACTACTTGATTTCTGGCAGCCTGCCGAGGGCTCTAAACGACATGCCGGTAGGACACCGACACTCTTAGCACCATTAGATTGCTGGCTGGCCTGGCCCAAGCGAGCAGCAGAACCGTTTGCAGCACAGTCTGGATCTGTTGCAGAGCCTTCTCCCGTTCTGGACTCCATTCAAAGGCTGCAGCTTTCTGGGTCACATAGTCAGTGGAAGTTACACACCCTAATGAGGAACACGTTGCCCCCACAGAGGCCCACTAAGTGTCGCTCTGTTTGGGCTGGTGGAAGGACTGGATACAAGGACGACTCTTTCACCCTGGAAGGGATACTTTGACCGGTCCCACACCGCCGGACCCTAGAAGTTTCACTGAAGTCCAAGGCCATTGAACTTTCATCACACAAATGTCTGACCAGTATGCATAATAGTTGCTGCTCCTTTCTCCCTAGTTTCAATCAGCACAAGGTCATCGACGTGACAGAGCGATGTGATCTCTCGTGGCAGTGCAAAGCGAGATCTCTGCAAACGATGACATAGGGTTAGAGAGTGAACGTCCTCCTCAGGTACCAGTGAAGGTATACCGCTGGCGTTGCAGGTTAAAAGCAAGCTGCTAGCACTGGGCATGGTGGTGTTGCATGCTTGTAATCCCAGTACTTGGGAGGCTGAGACAGGAGGACTGCAGGTTCGAGGCCAGCCTCAGTTACTTAGTGAGGCCCTCCACAACTTAGTGAAACCCTGTTTCAAAATAAAAAATAGGACTGAGGGTGTAGCTTGGAGGTAGAATGCCCCTGGGTTCAACTCCCATACCACACACATACACAAACACACACATACACACACACACACACACACACACACACACACACACACACACACACGCAAGCCGCTAGAGTTCTTTCTAATTCCCCGGACTCCAGCGTTGAATGCAGAATCTCTGCTTATTGACCCGTATCGATATATTAGACCCAACCCAACTTTCTGTTAGTTTCACCATTAGTCCACACTCTTAGTATCCATTCTCATGTGTTCCCTAGATCTATGTCTGTACACATTAGAAACCTGAGTCGTTCTTTTGGATTGTAGTATGGCTCTTCATGGGTCACACTTTACACCTCACCTTTGATGAGCTGGACTTGCTTCCAGGGGGAAGTCTAGGAGCAAAGAGGACGGGTCCCGCGGAAACAGCTTTGTCTTGTACGGTCATTGCTTCTTTGGGGGAGGTCAGGCAATTTAGAGTCAGTACGCTCAGATGGGGAGGAGAGGCCTCTTCTACTGGCAAAGAAGGTTCATTAGAATTTAGAGGCTCAGTAGCCCAGCCAAGATGTCCATCAACAGATGAATGGATTACAAAACTATGGGCTATATACACAATGGAATTTTACTCAGCCATAAAGAAGAACAAAGTCATGTCATTTGCATGGAAATGGATGGAACTGGGAAACATTTTGCTAAGTGAGATTAGTCAGGCACAAAAAGTAAAAAATCGTATGCTCTCCCTAATATGCAGAAGCTAGGGAGAAAATGGGGCATAAGAGGGGCTCTAGACAAAGAAGGAAAAACCTTAGGTGAGCAAGGAAGGTGACTTAACTGAAGGGGATGGGGATGTGACATCCTAATGCACACGATGTACTTTCACAAACATATCAAAGTCAATCACTAAACTGGACCTGAGAAGGAGGGAGGGTGAGGGAGTGGGGCAGGAATTGGAGAAGGGTTAAATGAGAAATGTGTGCACGTATGCTTTTACCAGCTTGTACCTAACAAAGATGTATGATTATAATGCACCAATTAAAAAACATTAGAGGTTCAGTGTCCCCAATCTCATCAGAACCTCAGTGCCCCCAACTTCCTCTGACACAGCCACATTCCAAAACCCAGGCTCCTATGCTTCCCAATCAGTGCCTTACTTTACCGGTAGAGACCAGCACAAGGCTGGGAGTTCAATGTGCAATTCAGTCAGTGCCTGAAGGTCTGGGTTTGATTTTGAGCAATCTCAGCCCTGCAGCTATGAGAGATAAGCATCTCCTTCAGGGCGCACAGAGAAGATTCAAAATGGGGATTCAAAATGCTCACTGAACAAATTCCCCCAACTTGGTTCAGTGATACTAGAAGCAACGGTCTAACTTCATTATATTATTTTGCCAATGATGTTCAAATATATCATACACAGTCGCCTATATCCTTTCTTCTAAGTGTCTAAGAGTATCCAGTAGTGACATTTTGTCTATATCTATGGCCAGATTGTCCTATGAATTACCAGTGCTTCCTTTGCTATTGCAAAGAGAGCTATTAGCAACTTTAAATCTAATCAAATTGGAAAGTATATTCCAGAAGCTGCAGAACCAATTCATAAGATTCTTCCCTAAAATTTTCTTCCTCTGGAACCACACTCTGTACCAGAATCTATATTAGTCAGGGTACACATGATATATATCATTTTTATTAGATTAGATTTGCCGTATGGGATTGGCTTATGTAATTATGGGGTCTGAGGCGTCCCAGGGTCTGTAGTTAGTAAGCTGGAAGGTCAGTGATGTGGTTCCAGTCTCATTGCAAAGGTCTGAGAAGATCAGTGTTTCAGCTCGACATTCAGACAGAAAGAATTTCTTCTTACTCAGACTTTTTGATCTATTCAAGCTTTCTACAGAGTGGAAGCGGCCACCCACATTAAAGAGGGCAAAATGCTTTACTCAGTCCAGGGTTCAAATAGTAGTCTCATTTAGAAACACCCTCGCAGACACACCCAGAAGCCTGACAGATGCTCATAAGCCAGTCAAGTAGACAGATAATCACCATCATTAACCATCAGGATGGAAATTCTGATAGAGACAAAGCTATAAAAACAGTAGAATGATCAACAGTCGCCAGAGGAGGAGGGGGAGAAAGGAATAAATGGGCGAAGCACAGGGTACTTTGGGGGGAAAAAACTATTTTGTATGATATAGTATTGCCAGTTATAGCATTTGTGGAAACCCACGCATTTTACAGCAGAAAGAGTGGATCTTAATGTATGCAAATGTAAAAAAAATTAGTGATGTCATTTGCAAGAAGATGGAAGGACCTGGAGAACATTATGTTAAGTGAGATTAGCCAGCCACAGAAAGTGAAGGGGCATATGCTTTCTTTAATATGCGCAAGCCAGGGAGTAACTGGTATACCAAAGGGACTCTAGATAATGGAGGAGAAACCTCAGTAGAGCCAGGGAGGTGGCTTAGGGGGAGGGGAGGGGAAGATTGAGGTTCATTGATGGAAATACTACCATCGACTGTGTGTACATATGTGAAAATACCAATGTCAGTCTCAGTATTCTGTATTGGGAAGGGGGGAGATGGGGAGGAGGAAGGCTCCAAGTGCTGTGTACATGTATGTCATTGTCAACATGATTTACATTATGATGTGAGATCATAATTCACCAATAAAAGCACATTAAAAATAGATAAAATTAAACGAGGACATAAAAAAGTTTAGGAGGTTGGAGGACCCCAGAAAGAAATGTTGATTGGCAACAAAACCACCCAAATGTTCTATGAATGAATGAACCCACCTCAGCAAGGGAGCGGGGCCACAGCGCTGACCTGAGTAACTTAGAAGTGAGTAGAGTCTGTGGGACCAAAGGCAGAGGAATGGCAGCTAAGGACCACGCTCTAGTTGATACAGCTGCTTCCCAGGTGCTACAGCTTAACAATCCTACCCCTGTATCAACAACACTGTAATAACAATCAAGTAAATGGTTGCAACTGGTGGGAACAAGATTTCTTACTGTTGGAGTGGAAATTGACAGATAATCAAAGAAGAGGGGCAGCAAAGGTCTCTCATGTGGTCCTCGTGAGCATTGGAGGTGAACTCACTTTAGCTCGGTGCAAATGCTCGCGTGCAGAGCTATTCGTTGATATGCGTGTATATCGAGCAGATTTACATGGAATAAAAATGCAAGCACTGCCTCGCACAGGGCCTGGTAGTCAATGACGGGTTCGATTTTCTCAGGACAATATCAACCTAAGGCAGGGCTCGTTGAATGACTCATCGAGACCCCATGATGGGTAAGATTAAGCACCTGGTAGGAAATGACCTAAGACAGGCACAGTCCTTTGTGCATTTTAAAATAAAAACGGGGGAGGTGTGGGAGCCCAGCTGGGCCCTCTCCCCCCTGGCAGTTGCTATCTGCATATATGAGCAATTATACTGACTCTTCTGCTATGGCTACATTGACGTTTCAAAGTCTGGAGATTGCACCTAGGATGCGTAGATGAAAGACCCTCCCACTTCTTAGAAAGTAAATATATGACCCTAAAGGAGTATGGTTTTATGACTCTAGAAAGTTTGCTTTACCAGGCTATGTTAAGAATGTGGGCTATAAGTGGAAAACGAAGAAGTGGTGCTATTTGTGTTCTGACAATGATTGATATGTCATAAATGTCTATGTAACCCTGTTGTACTCAAGAAACGTATAAAAATCCATGCTGATAAATAAAAAAATATATATGCGTGTATATACATGGGCTAGCCTGCTCTGGGTTCTTTGCTCTGTTGGCTGAGGGGCGTTAAAGGACATGATCCCCCAGAGACCAATGACCTTAGTGGACGACACTGTTCTATGGTGGAAGAGACCCGGACCCATTAGAGAACTGGCTGATCCTGGGGCTGGGAAAGAAATACACGAGCTGAATGCAGAGCAACTTATGGTGCCCAAAATAAGAAAATGCACAAAACTTGGAGGGAAAAAATCTCACATCGCTGATGGTAGGTGAAAGGATCACAGAAGCTAACTTACAGAGCTCCCAGCGGCTGGAATTGGAGCCATTTGAGCAATAAAATGCAGTAGAACTCTGTTAAAATCCAAAGTATAAAATATGCATCCATGATTCATACTGGTATAATGGAATAAATTAAGAGGTAGGGCAGAGAGACAAATTTCCCTTGTAGAAAAATTCCACATGATTGGTGGAGATATTCCACCCCCGAGGAGGGAGGGCATAACTCTGCATCCCGTACCTGTGAGCCATACAAAGCGACTTTCTTCTGAGGGAAGGAATGAGCAGGAGAAAAAGACAACTTCACAGCAGGGAGACCTGAAAAATGGCTCAGCCAGGTGGTCAAGGGGAAGAGCAGCGGCGTGGCTCATGCCCATGGCGGGTGCACCTGCTTCCGTGGGATGCCCATGGCGTCCTGCCTCTGTGGCCTCAGTTAACTTCTAATCCCAGCCTTGCAATGGAAAAAACACGTTAAATTCCAATCATGGGGCATCTGCAAAATACCTGGCTTGTACTCCACAAAGCTATCAAAGTCATGGAGAACAAGGGATCTCTAGGAATTGCCAAGGCTCAGAGAAATTCAAGGAGACAGGACATGCAAATATCCTGTGGTGTCTCAGGTGGGATCCTGAAACAGATAAAGAACATTAGGCAAAAACTATGGAAATCCGAAGAAAGTACAAGGCTCCAAATAATAATAATAATAATAATAATGTAGTAATATTAGTTTATTCATTGTAACAAATGCATCATAGTATTACAAGTCATTAACAGCAGCGGAGATGGGGATTGGAGTCTTTGCAAACTTTTTGATATTTCAGTGTTTTTTTGTAAATCTAAAACTGCTCTGAAAAATGAGATCTACGAGCCGGGCGTGGTGGCGCACGCTTGTAATCCCAGCATTCGGGAGGCTGAGACCGGAGGATCCGGGTTCGCGGCCAGCCTCAGCTACCTAGTGAGGCACTCCGCAACTTAGTGAGACTCGGTTTCAAAATACAGAATAAAAAATAGGGCTAGGGGTGTAGCTCAGAGGTAGAATGCCCCTGAGTTCAATCCCCAGTACCGCAAAAAAAAAAAAAAAAAAAAAAATGAGATCTACTAATAAAGAATGATTCTTGCACACAATAACACAGACAAGTTCTGAAATGCATCATTTTAAGTGAAAGAAACTAGACTCTTAAGTCTGCAGACGATATGATTCCATTTATCTGACATTCTGGTAAAGAAAAAGCCACAGAGCCAGGCAAAGGACCAAAGTCCTCCGGGGTTGGGAGGAGACACATGGCCGACTGCGGGTGCATGGGGGAAACTTGGGGGTGATGGGAGTATCCCATGTCTTGACTGTAGGGTTTACATGGCTAAGCGTGTTTTTCAAAACTCTCAGAGCAGTACACTAACATGGGCGTGTTTTACATTCATGAAACATACCTTAATTTCAAGAAGTTGAAAGAATGCGTTTGGCAGTTTCCAGTACTACTACTTCCTGGCTCACCTCCCGGCTCCATGACTTTTGGGGTGCAAACGTCAGCCCTCCTTTCACTCCTCAGAAAAGACCTGTCTGTGCCACGCCGCCCCCGTGCAGCAATGCGGTTTGTGACTCCCTTTCACCGTCAGTGATGTTCAGCTTTGCTCGAAGCAGGTAGGACCCCACCAGAAAGAGATGGGACAGGGGCATGCCCAGCGGGGTGACTGAGAGAGCTCGCTTGGGCAGACAGTATAGGACCCCAAGATTGATGACCAGGGTGACTGAGAGGGTTTGCTCAGGGCAGAGAGCGTAGGACCCCAAGATCGTTGACCAAATCGGCCTGAATGAGTGAGGGGGGTTTGGAGAGCACTGCCCAATAGGAGCTGTGAGCTTTGGTCAAGGGACAGGCGACACCAAGGAGACACAGAGCCCGCAGGACCTGCCCTCCACTCAGCTCTCAACTTTGTGCATGGCCCATGTTGGCCAACTCTGCTGGAAGACAGAGGGCAAGGGGAGGCCGGTTGATATAGACCAGGAAGGTGAGCTTCTGGGCTGCAGAGGCTGGGTGAAGGATGGGGAGGGGACCCCTGCTTACCTCATTCGCCTCAGCACACAGCAAGTAAGAGGTTCCCGAGCTCCTAGAACTTTCTATGCCACACACGTGCACCGAGAGCTCTCTATCTCGTCTGGATTGCTAAATAGAAGAAATCAAAGAGAACATGCAGAGAAGCGCTGTCAGGCAGCGGGGCAGATGTCTGCTCCGGTCAGGCAGCACGAAGAATCCTTCAGGTTCCCATCTGGGAAAAAGGAAAATCTTTGCATGCTCTGTTTAATGTTTTAAAATATACACAGCTGGAGGGATTTTTTTTTAAGCCAAAGAACAGGGACATGTAGCCTGTGTGTGATGGTGGCTCGTGGCCTACCCCTTGGCTTTTGAGGCAGAAGGAACTCTCTTAGGTGTGGACAGAAGTCATCAAAGTCTGCATCCTGAGACTGTCCACCTTCTTCCTCTCTGCTCTGTGTGAGACGCAGAGAGGGAGGGAGAGCAGATAGCAGGGGGACCAGGACTTTTCCGACAGGCACCACAGCCTGGCAAAATTCCCTGACCGAAAAGAAGGCCCCCTCCTTCAAAGACTACCCCACCATGACTCTCAGGACACAACTGAGGCTTCCTCAGTATTTGTAAATGATGATGGTAAACACTGAGGAATGAAACGATTTCCTTACAATGGTAAGTGCATACTAAGGTCTACCTCTGCATATCGAGGTTCATTTGATGGACCTGGTCTCCAAGATCATCACCCTCATCTGCAAAAAGTCCTCTCGTAGCATGAAGAAAACACTAGTGTCTCAGCAGGGTGGCCAGAACCTCATCATGACACCCCTGCAGGCCCCAGTCTCATGTCCAAACCCCCCTCTCCCACCTCCTCCTGCACCATTCCCCGATACCAGGCTGCCGTGGTCTTCAGAATGGTCGTATAGCTCAGACCCAGTCCACATGCTTCCCCTCTGGCCCTGCTCTTATCTGTCCCCAAGACACTGCTCAAACCCATGTCATCTGACGTGTGTCCTGTACCTCTGGGTCCTCTTTACACCCCCCTGCCAAGCAGAGCCCTGGGTGGAGGAGTGATTATTTCTGAGTCATCTTCCAAGTAGGTGCTCAGTAAATGGTGATTGAATTGCTGTGTTTGTAAAGCATGGCCTCTTCCAAGGAAAAAGTGATTCTGGCACGAAAGAAAAGTCATGCGTTATTTGATCAAAGGGTGGAGCTGGACATGACTGACCCGTCTGTTCAAAGGAAACACACACAAATGTAAGTAAAAGTTGCTAAGACACTGAGGTTCTATTTTCAAATTGCACACGGAGCCAAGTGTGAATTTCAGCACCATTAACAAAAGGAAATGTCCATCTTGGAGACGGAGCCTGCAAATCTGGGCCGAGAACATGTGTGATTTTAACAGTCTGGCAAAGGGGAGACAATGCCAGCGTATCGGCAGAGCAGGGCTGTCTGGGCAGTGAAAGGCAAGCTGGCCCTTGGCAGGGCGGTGTCATTTCCAGGCAGCGGGGCTGCTCCTGGCTGGCTGCGCCCCACCAGCCTGGATCCATACCTGCTGCTGCTGAACCCCCAGGCCCTGCCTCTCCCCAGCACCTAGCCTTCTTGTTGCCCCCAAGCTCCAAGAACCTCTGTCCCGGCTCTCAGCTCCCAGCCCTCTCCCCAGCTCCATGAGCTCAGTGGAGCACAGTCCAATGTCCAACAACATGTGCTTTTTTTTTTTTTTTTTTTTTTTTTTTTTGCGGTACTGGGGATTGAACTCAGGGGCATTCTACCTCCGAGCTACACCCCCAGCCCTATTTTTTTTATTCTTTATTTTGAAACTGAGTCTCACTAAGTTGCGGAGTGCCTCACTAGGTAGCTGAGGCTGGCTGCGAACCCGGATCCTCTGGTCTCAGCCTCCCAAATGCTGGGATTACAAGCGTGGGCCACCATGCCTGGCCAACATGTGCTTTTGAATAAATGAAATAAATAAATGAATGGGCATAAAATGTATAAGGAAAATAAATGCATTGGTTATATAGATCATGCTTTCGTCTCAGATGCTCTTGCTACGCATCCCAAATTCTTCTCTCTACTTGATGCCTCTGCTCAGCCTCTGGAATTCCCAAATTCTCCCTGGGGTGAGAAGCCGGTGAGTGAGACTGAAATGGTGCATTACAGCATCCCCCGCCAGAGGTCTGACTACCAGCTCCGCTGCTGCTCGCCAGGTGTGTAGGCTTGGCTAGGTACACACGCTCCTCTGAACTCGGTCTTCCCAGTTGTATGACAGGACTGACTTCCCAAAGCCATTCCCGGACTGTGTGCCGAGGCGCCTCAGGATGCTACAGGAAACTCACCGGGACGCAAGGACATTCCTAGCTGGTGTCTAAAGAGACTGAGCCCTCAAACTGGGAGATCCGAGGCCACTTCCAGGTATACTGTCAGAATCTAATGGAGTTGGAGGACGCCCTGCCGGAGTCTGCTGGAGGATCCATTGCTTGGTTGCTGTAGGGAAGAAAGCCCAGACGTTTGGGGATCAGAGGCGTCTCCTGTGTTGATTGTGCTGTGAGAGCAGAGGAAATGTGGTTGGTTTTTCCTGCATGCACCTTGTCCTAGAAGTGTGAGAATTTAATGAGGGTGTGCCTAACAAGTTTGCCGCTTGTTTAATGATCCCCAAATGTTAGCCATAATCATTGTTACCCCACTCTTTGGACCAATTTTCATCATGGAATTCCACTGTTCATGTAAATATCCGTTTAAATGATGGGTGAACTAAAACTTAAGCAACAGAACTATGAGCAATGATAAAAAAAAAATTCCTTTATCGAGCCGGCCGTGGTGATGCGTGCTTGTAATCCCAGCATTCGGGAGGCTGAGACCGGAGGATCCGGGTTCGCGGGCAGCCTCAGCTACCTAGTGAGGCCCTCCACAACTTAGTGAGACCCTATTTCAAAATAAAGAATAAAAAAATAGGGCTGGGGCTGTAGCTCGGAGGTAGAATGCCCCCAAGGTTCCATCCCCCGTACTGCAAAAAAAAAATTCCTTTATCTTCCTCCAAATTACAAATTGACTGAGATGACACCATTGTTCAAGATTAAAAAAAAAAAAAAGGTGCATATAGGAATAGGCAGGCTTGAGAATTCCTGAGGGGCGTTCCTTCTAGGAAACGCAACCCACAGACATTTCCAAAGTATTCACTGGGCAAAAACCACTAAAAGAAATCAACTGTCCTGGAGCTTGTTACCCTGACAATCCACACCCAAACTAGACTTAAGCCAGGGAAAGGCAATCCTTGAAACAGTAATTTGAATAATCAAAGAGCAAGTACTTTGTCTCTCAGGTACTAAATGTACTAGAAACAACTTATTCTGTTATATTTAGTCTGCTTTGGCTTTTTTCCTCCCCTTTCCTTCTTTCTTTTGCTGAATGTCTTGTTTATTTGTTTCCAGGGTATCCACCAACACATTTGTTACTTTTTTAAAGTCAACCAAACCATGACTTGGCTAGTGATTAATAATATATAAATGTTATGTGTTTAAGCAAGAGTTGCTATGTCATTTCCAAAAAGATCTCCAAGAATCGGCTAAGCCAAAAAGTATCGTTGGCTTAAAGGCCCAAACGCCAAACAGGACATGTCGACATTCTTCTTCCAAAGACATTTCAAACTCACTGCCTGCGTGCCTGGGACCTTTTTTCTTTCTTTTTTTTTTTTTTTAAGGGAAAGACTAACTCATATGTTATCTTGAAGCCCTGAATACTGTCAGAGACCAAGACAATTTCAGACAGGAGCGGGAGCAGCTGCCGCTAACGTTTTCCGGACAGTGATGAGTCACACCGGTATGTGACTGCACAGTCCTCTTCTGCCAACTGCACGGTCGGTGATGTCTTTTCCTTCCATATCCAAATCTTATTGCACCAGAAGCACCAGAAAGTCTGAGAATAAAGGCCTCAAAGGTTTTATTTGAATCTAAATCAACTTCAGCTGGTGGGCTTGTGCTTCTACATGTTGAACTGTACCACAGGTTTGTGCGTGGTAAAGTTTAAGTGTGGGCTGGGTGCACGCCAAGGAGTTGGTGAAGGGTTCCCTCTTCAAAGCACTCCCTACCCTCCTTCCTAACTGCAGGGGTAAGAGGGGAAAACTTTGAATGAAAAAGCCAACATGGCCACTGTGAAGAGGAGGCCGTGCCCGATACTGAGTGACTCCGTGGTGTCTAGAACAGCCTAGTCCTGAGCTACTTACTCCATTCCAAGGATAAGCACCAAAGTGTAATGACTCAACACCTTCTTTGAGTGCCACTGGCTTCTACCATCCCCTTGCTTCTAGAGCTTGAAGAAAGCTGGGACCACAGGCAGACCCAGAGGGAGAGGGAGCATGAGGCGGGGCTGGGGACTCTCTCCCAGCCCGCTTGTCATGTAACTGTTCTCTTCTTTTGAAAATGGCAGGATGGGAACAGATTTTGAGGGGCTCCCTAGGGCCTGGGGTCCTACTGTATCCTGACGAGGTAGTTGCCCTTCCGAGATGTCCACTTAGGATCTGTGGGATGAAACACAGGAGTGTGGTCTGGCCAAGGCTCCAGATGCCAGTTGGGCACACAGGATTGGTAAAGACCCACCTTTACCCCTCTATCTTCTCCCTCACTGCCCAAGCAGTATTCAGGTCTGAATGACCAGGCTCCCTCTTCCCCTGACCTGCTGGGTATCTTCTGCCAATTTAACCTCCTCTATGGTTGGACATGTCTCCCAAAGTTCATGCGTTGGAAACTTAATCTTCAAATTCATATGTTGGGGGCATCGGGAGGTAGGGTCTTTGGAAGGTAATTAGAATTAGATGAGGCCACGAAAGTGCAGCCCTCGTGACTCAATTAATGTCTTTATACCAAGAGGAAGAGAGACCTGAGTTGATACATGCTCCTGATCTTTTGTCACATGATACCTGAACCCCATGGTGAAAGAACAAGAAGGTCCTAACCAGATGCCAGCACCTTGACCTTGAACTTACCAGCCTCCAGAACTGTAAGAAATTAATTTTTTGTTCTATATGTTACTCAGCCTCAGGTATTCTGTTATAGCAGCAGAAACCAAACTAAGATATCTTCCCAAGCTTCAATCACAAAAATATCCTTTCCTCCAGCCCATCTTGTAGGGCTTGTATTCACGGACACCATTTGAAGACCATGATTTCTTTGTTCACATGGCCAAATAGGATAACACAGGGTTTTACATCACCAATAGTTCTGCGCATAAACTTGGCACAGAATCCATGGCTTGTTGATGCCATTCTCTCCCGGGTGGGTTCTTTAGGAGGAAACTTCAGGTGATAACCTTCCTTAGCTGGAAGACATCTCAGCCTCTCACTAGTGCTGAAGCTAGGCCCAAACTGGAGAAACAGCTCCCCAAGAGCTCACAGTAAACTAGTCTTGATTGAAAATCATATCTTCCTCCCAGAACATCACACCCTGTTTTTGTTTTTGTTTTTTTTCCAGGCAAATTCCAGCTTCATCAGGAAGCATGGGAATGCTATACGGAAACCACATGTATTTGCAGCTGTGTGGACTTTCCCCATGAAAGTGACATGCCCTTCGATTTCATGAGTTCCCCAGCCACACAAGTTCCATCCATGGGGCTTCTGAATAGACACAGGACATGCATCTAAGTCTATCCCAGCCCCTCATTCAATGTGCAGACCTGGGAGGAGCTATCGAGCGGATCAGGAGGACATGAAAGGACATCAGGACAGTTCAGGTACATAAACTCAAAATTTGTTTTTCATTTTTCAATGAGAAACATAGCTCCCTTTAAAAATGCAATATATCCTAATATATTATCTTTTCTTAAAAAGATAAAGCTATCCTAATAATTATTTAGCAGACAGGCAGATGATATAATAAATACTATAATTAATATTATAACTAAATAATAATATATATAAATTTACTATATTATCTGCCTGTCTGCTAAATTATATTATGCATATAAAGCTATCCTAATAATATATTTATTTAGCAGATAGGCAGATAATATAATAAAAAATATATTTATTTAACAGATAGGCAGATAATATAATATAATATAACATATTATTTATTATTTTATCAGGATAGCTTTATCTTTTTAAGAAAAGATAAGTATATTAGGATAATATATTTATTTAGCAGACAGGAAAGTGAATCCAGTCTTGCTGAGGAAAAAAAAAAAAACTCCCGGAGCTGACAGTCAGACGCCATGCCTGGCTGGCTCCCCCGGGGCGGGATACCTACAGTGGCTGGCTCAGAGGCCTGGGTGGAGGAGGTCCGATAGTGAGTAGGAATGATTTTTCCAGGGCTACATCCAGGACAGCTGCAGGGGCTTTACTCTTACTGCCATTCCATGAAAAATTAAAAAGCAATTTTCCTTTGAAGTTCTGTTTTTTTTTTTTTTCATTTCAGATGATAGTTTGAGGTCAGAAAATAAGAGACAAGGAATCCACAAGCACGCACACATTTGATTTGGAGCAATTCTTTCCTCCCCATCCCCATTTCAACTGTCTTAAACCCAGATGGTTTACAGCTTGATCAAGCCCAGGCTGGCCAGCACTAGAGATTTGACTTATTCTGTTTTCCTGAAAGAGTGGTATTTGGTGCATGAAGCTGGTCCACACTGAGGAAAATGAAGCACCCTGACTGTCTTTAAAGAACAGTTAAAGAAGCTATTTCAGGAATAGGAGCAGAGCAAGAGACACAAAGGAATGAAATATAGAAATCAATGAAGAGTACGGTTCAAATTGCAAAAGTCTGAGTAGTGTGTTGTTTATTCAGAGCAGTATTGATTCTTTTTAAATTTCTAAACTTGTAATTTTTTTACCCTCAGAAGTCTTATATTCATTGAAGTTCAATCAAGAAGTAGAAGCCACACAGAAATTAAGGCAAGAAAAGTTGCGTGTAAAGAATTAAGTAAAAAGGAGCATCCAAGCAACAGGGGATTGGCTAGTAAGAAATGGACTCTAAGGCTATGCTAATGAGAGAAATAAGGAGCAGTTGCTTTCCCCAGAGCTGAGGCAGAGCACTCCAGAAAGACCCTAACCCCATTCCCACCCACTAGATTCTTACAGGAGGGTGTGCAGGATGGTCACAGGAGGGTGTGCAGGATGGTCACAGGAGGGTGTGCTGGATGGTTACTGGTGGGTGTGCAGGGTTCTTACAGGAGGGTGTGTGGTGTAGTTACAGGAGGGTGTGCAGCATACTTACAGGAGGGTGTGCAGGGTTCTTACAGGAGGGTGTGCAGGGTTCTTACAGGGGGGTGTGCAGGATGGTCACAGGAGGGTGTGCAGGATGCTTACAGGAGGGTGTGCAGGATGGTTGCAGGAGGGTGTGCAGGATCTTACAGGAGGGTGTCAGGATTCTTACAAGAGGGTGTGCAGGATAGTTAGAGGATGGTGTGTAGGATGCTTACAGGAGGGTGTGCAGAATGGTTACAGGAGGGCGTGCAGGATGGTTATAGGAGTATGTGCAGGAAACTTACATGAGGGTGTGCAGGGTTCTTAGAGGAGGGTGTGCAGGATGGTAACAGGAGGGTGTGCAGGAATCTTACAGGTCATTGTGCAGGGTTCTTACCGGAGGGTGTGCACGGTTCTTAGAGGAGGGTGTGCAGGGTTCTTACAGGAGGGTGTGCAGGGTTCTTACAGGAGGGTGTGCAGGATGGTTACAGGTGGGTGTGCAGGATTCCTACAGGTGGGTGTGCAGGATTCTTAAAGGAGGGTGTGCAGGATTCTTGCAGGAGGGTGTGCAGGATGGTTACAAGAGGCAGTGCAGGAATCTTACAGGAGTGTGTGCGGGATTCTTACAGGAGGGTGTGCAGGATGGTAACAGGAGGGTGTGCAGGAATCTTACAGGAGGTTGTGCAGGGTTCTTACAGGAGGGTGTGCAGGGTTCTTACAGGAGGGTGTGCAGGGCTCGTGCAGGATGGTTACAGGTGGGTGTGCAGGATTCTTACATGAGGGTGTGGTGTAGTTACAGGAGGGTGTGCAGGATACTTACAGGAGGGTGTGGTGTAGTTACAGGAGGGTGTGCAGGATAGTTACAGAAGGATGTGCAGGGTTCTTACAGGAGAGTGTGCACGGTTCTTACAGGAGGGTGTGCAGGATGGTCACAGGAGGGTGTGCAGGATGGTTACAGGTGGGTGTGCGGGATTCTTACAGGAGGCCACACCCCCAAGGTCCCACCTCCAAGCATGGTTTCCTTCAGAACATGAAGGATAAGGCACATTTTATTTTGAAATCATAACACTATTGATGGAAGTACCCCTGGCCAGCATTCTAAGATCTCCAAGCCTGCAGAGCTCCAAATTGCTAGTATGGCAACTCGATCCTTGTACCCATGTATTCTGGCTGTACTGGTTTCTGATTCAAAGCATATAGTGCCTCTTGTAAGATGATCCCTGTTTTTAAGAAATATTTTATGAAGCTATTCTGGAATGCAAACAGGCACCCAGAAAACAAATATGTAAAGCGATCAAGAATGTGTCAAATTGCAAAAATTTGAGCAGAATATTATTTATTCAATGTTGATGTTTCACATTTTGAAACTCATGTTTTATCCCTTAAAACACTATTGCTTATAAAAGGAAAGTTGGAAACTCCTATATGGCAGATTCTGAGTTTGGCATTGCATTTACCTTCTTATTTCATCATCATAATCCCACCAGGCACATAACTGTTCCCCTCCATGTATTGTAGAAGACCAAGAGGTTCTAAGATTAACTTATTATTTCTAAAATGTAATTTTTCACAACTTGGAAGAAATAAACAGGGCAAATTAGATTAAAGTTCAATATATAGTTTAAGAACTCCAGACTTCTGGACTTCTTATGATTTAGGCAAGTTCTCTTAATGACCATGTCTAGAGCTTCCTTAGGTAGTAATAACTTTATTGGCAAGGTTTATGGTAAAAGAGACTTGGGTCAAGCCTCCGCAGTCATAACAGACCCTGGAGGCATCTTATCTCCAAAGTCTGAGGATTCTCTGGGGGAACATGTTTCTCATTCTATTTTCCTCTGAGAGATAAAGGATGAGAGTGTCAGGAAAGGAAGAGGGAGAAACAAAGAAAGAAGGAAGACAGAGAAAATAAATCAAATAACACCTGTAAAACATTTTACATACATTACTAAATATTCTATTCTCTGCTGTAGGTTGTTTCCTAGGAACAATATAAAGTTAAAATTTCATCTCAAGTCTTTCAGAAACTTATTTTAATCTAAGGGTTCATCGACTGGTTGGTTGGTTGGTTGAATGGTTGATTGGGTGGCTGATTGGTTAATTGGTTGACTGGTTGGTTGGTTTGTCAGTTGATTAGTTGGTTGGTTAATTGGTTGACTGGTTGGTTGGTTAATTGGTTGAACTGGTTGGTTGGTCAGTTGATTAGTTGGTTGGTTAATTGATTGACTGATTGGCTGGCTGGTTGGCTAATTGGTTGAACGATTGGTTTACTGGTTGGTTGATTGGTTGGTTAATTGGTTGGTTTGTTTTCCCATCTTATCCTTCCATTGGTACCATAATTTACATGGTACTACATAGAGATCGGTCATTACATTTGGATCTTTCAGGATAGTTTTAAGTAAAATATTTTAAAATTAACACAAAATGAAGTTAGGAGGCAAAGAGACAGTTTGTAAGCCAAATAATTTGTGGTTTTATGCTCTGTTGATTTGGAAGCAAGAAAAAAAAAAGGAAGAAACCAAAACCACAGTTGGAGAGACTCAGCAGTAATCGGAGTGGAGGGTAAAAAGTTGTGGTAGGAGATGGAAACCTACTGTGTTAGCCAAACCTCAATCATGATAAGTTTGCTTCTAACATCTATCCTCCATCTGTCCTGCAGTGATGAACTTCTCCCTTTGCACTTTAAAAATAACCAAATGGAGCATCCGCACCTGCTCTATGGAAGCATCCTTTGAAGCTGTGTTTACCCAGAGACGGTGAGGATGACTGATGGTTTCCTTACTCCCCCTGCAGAATATATGAATACGTACTGTTTAGAGAGAAAGAACAAAGTTAGAAGAGTTCAAACCAAAGCATGGTCCACTGCCTATACCTATCTTTCTCCCTCCATTCTGTTCTGGTCAAGAGTGGTAGTAAGGGCTGAGGAACTCTTTCATGGCCAAAAGAATTCAATAACCATTTGCGCACACTTGCTTACATGACCAAAGATGACTGATCAAATTATTTTAGAGGCAATTATTATGAAATGAAGGATTAGGGTAGATTCTTCTAAAATTCCTCCCTTACATCAGATTATATGATTCATTGATTATAGGTCCCTAACCATGAAAAAATGGAAGAGACTTAAATGAATTATGACATGCCAGTAAGGAATATTAGACAGAAATTTAAAATAAAAATTTAACGTGTAACTTGTATAGCTAGTGCCCAGGTCTTGGTGTGTAACACCATTCTCCAATTAAAGAACCAGGCTCCTTGGAGAAATGACTGATTCTAGAACTGGCACATGAAATATATGAGAAGAGACTGGAATCCTATAATTCCACAAAGTATGGAAGTACAAAAAAATAAAAAACTTTTAAAGGAAAAAAATAAACAACAGAACTAAAGGGCCACAGGAGCCAGCTGTCAGAACTCCTATTGCCAAAGCTGAAGGATTTGAATTGAACAAGACAAATTAACATGGGATTATGGGATTAGAGCCTGAAGTATAAAATAAATAATCATGAGCCCATTGTGATGTCAATAAATGTTGGAATAAATAAACAAGTGAGACAGAAGAGAGAAATCTCCCATATGGAAGAATTTCAAACAGTTTAAATAGGTACTTTATCCTCAAGAAGGTGAAGCATAATTCCTGACTCTGGCCGTCAGAGTGTGGATGAATGTACCCCTTCCAAAGAGCACAATGTCGCAAAAAGGGAAAAGGTGGATTTATAGTAGAGAAATTGGACAGATGGGACCTGGGTCAGGTGATCAGGGTCAAAGTCAACAGCAATGTGCTGTTGGATAGTATGTATCCTTGACCTGGTCTTCCTCCCCAAAAATGCATCATCCTCAATCTAATTAAGAAGGAAACCTCAGACAAACATGAATTGAGGGGCATTCTACAGATCACCTGACCAATGCCCCTTCAAAAGAAAACAGACACGGAAAGTCTGTGGAACTCTTCTAGCTGAGAGGCACCGAAGGAGACATATGACTCAGTGTCATGTGGGATCCTGGACAGAAAGAGAACACAGAGAAAGACAGCAAATGTAAATAAAGCCAGGGCTCCCATTCATAATGCTATAGTAGTGTTGGTTCATGAACTGTAACAAACGCACCTACAAACGTATGATGTTCACATTAAGGAGACAGGGGTTGGTGTGTCCAGGACCTTCCTAGACGATCTTCACAACTTTTCTGTAAATCAATAACTGTGCTAAAAAATTAAGTGTATGTTTTTACAAGAACCGCCCCAACAACCTGTTCCAGCAGCCAGGGGCCCAAGGACAGTCATGATTTTGGTTTCTCAAGTTACTTGTTTGCCGCTGTTTTATCTCTGTTGTTAGGAAACCAACTATTTCCCTCATGAACATCCGCCCCCAAAGCAGACCAAGATTCTAGGGGTCAACTCAGCCCTACAGAGCACTGAGACCTGCTCCAAGCCTCAAGTGGAGAGAACTGGAAAGACCACGAGACGCCAGAGGCACACCCTGCACTTGGGCAGGCTAAAGCACCTTGTGGGTGTCTGCTCATGTATTATCACTAGAGAACAGGGAGACAGTAAAACACCAGTGTCCCTGAATGCCCCCTCTCTGTTTCCAAAAACCTCGCCCACTCTGTGGGCTCTCTGTTGAGGTTCTTGATAGTTTCCTTTGCTGCACAGAAGCTCTTCAGTTTAATGCAACCCCGTGTATTGATCTTCCTTTGAGTTGCTTGTGCCTTTGGGGTCTTGTTGAGAAATTTTTGGCCTGTGCCTGTGTTGAGGTGTTGGGCCTATGCCCTCTTCAAGTAGCTGCAATGTCTCTGACCTAACTTCCAGGTCTTTGATCCACCTTGAGTTGACTTTTGTGCAGGGTGAGGAAGTGGGGTTTATTTCCATTTTCCTGCATATGGTTAATCAGTTTTGCCAATACCATTTGTTGAAGAGGCTATCTTTTTTCCAGTGTATGTTTTTGGCTCCTTTGTCAAAAATCAGTTGGCTGTAAGCATATAGGTCTGTTTCTGAGTCTTCTATTCTGCTCCATTGGTCTATGTGCCTGCCTGTTTTTGTGCCAGTACCATGCTGTTTTTATTACCGTGGCTTTGTAGTAGAGTTTGAAGTCAGGTATTGTGATATCCCCTGCATGGTTCCTGTTGCTAAGAACTACTTTGGCTATTCTGGGATTTTTGTTGTTCCACATGAATTTAAGGACTGATTTTTCTGGGTCTGTGAGGGGTGACCTTGGTAATTTAATAGGTATCTCATTGAATCTGTAGATCACTTTTGGGAGAATGGCCATTTTGATGATATTTATTCTGCCCATCCGAGGGCATGGAAGATCTTTCCATCTTCTAAAAACCTCGTCTAGTTAAGAGAACAACGAAAGCAAGCCTGGGCTGGAAAGTCCAGATACATATTATCCTGAAGGTCACTGCCTTTCTCTCAGACACACTGGGAATGAGGATGAGTTTGATGTCTGCAGACAGCTACTTTCTTGCATGTGCACCAGGACAGTCAGTC
Source organism: Graphiurus murinus (assembly GCA_004027655.1). Classification (NCBI taxonomy): domain Eukaryota; kingdom Metazoa; phylum Chordata; class Mammalia; order Rodentia; family Gliridae; genus Graphiurus; species Graphiurus murinus. The sequence continues at coordinate 30,493 of PVLC010004730.1, read as the reverse complement.
CTTGGGATGCCGGTCATACAAGTCAACTAAGCCAGCTGAGGCTGGTGACGTCACTGATTCTGCAGCCTCACATATAAACCCCTCTCTCGGTGGAGACGAGCGTGGAACTGACGGTACTGTGGAGAGGACACATGTCCCTCAACTGGTGACCGCCACTGGGCACAACAGTGTGAGGGAGAAGAGGTGCCACTTGACAAAGCACCGTGAGGGACAGCCTGTCACTGCTGTCAGCTGTCACCATGGGCTCTTCTTGGAGCTGTCACTGATCTCTCATAAGCTTCCCCAACAAATCACGTCTCCCACGCTGTCTCCAGACACTTTCTTTGGCCTTTGTGCAAACTACCCCACTGCCCTGGCTCAACTGGGCTGTGGATGTGACTGCTTGTCGGGAGTGCTCCTGCCCGTCCTTCTCTGCCAGGTCACTGGGGATACCCTTGCCTGGGCCCCACATCCAACAACTGGTCCACACTTATTCCTTCTGCTATTGTTTTCCAAGACCCAACACCAACAGGTTGGGGTTCCTGAGGGCTTCTTGCTGCAGACCCCTCTGAGCACGAATCAGCCCGCCTCTAGAGACTCTTACAGCGGGTGCCACAAATTCAAAAGTTTCTCGGGCCAGATAGGAACATGAGTAAGAAGGCCCTGAGTTATGAAAGTCATGGCCAAAAACAGATTAAGACTAATTTTACTGAACCATGATGCAAGAGATAGTAAAGATTTTATTTCAATTTCAGAATGGAAGAAGGGAAATATTATTTTATCACTTGTTTATTTGAAATGTAATATTCTTTTGAGATGAAATCAACGTCATATTTTTCTATACTAAAGTGTAGGTAACAGGTCTTATGTTTAGTACTCTGTTCCTAAAGGTAAGTGCTTTAAAACACGGCTGTTTTCACCTTTGCAGAAGGGTTTTCTACCAATAAAATGGTAGAATTCTGGTACACCAATGTTATCCTTTAGGAGCCTCCTGTCTTTTAGTTTTCTCTGCCAAATGGAGTGGTGGTTCAGTAATTTCCTTTTTTTATTGTAATAATTCGTGCTTTGTATATATACATTTTTGTTAGGTACAAATTGATAAAGACAAATGTGCACACATTTCTCATCTGACCCTTTCCCCCCAGATGAAAAAGTAATTTCCTTTTATAGCTTTTCATTCCCACTATCATATAAATGAAGACAGAAAATGGAACAATGTGAGGTCGTTGTAATAAAACCTGAAGTCAGCACACTCTGCTTGGGATTTCAACTTTCACAACCACAATTCGAGATCTCTTCCTCTGTAGAGCAAAGGAAAATGGGCCATAGCATTTAAAGTGACACTTCCAGAGACAATTTCACAATACAGGAATGGGATCACAAGCTGTATAATGAGTTGTCAATGCCCCAGCAGAGAAAGACAAATCCCAGGTGTGAAGGAGTTGGTGGAAGTTCAGTGCGTGGCACCTGCTTGGATTCAGCTCTGGGGAAGGCTCCAGGTGGATGACGTCACAATGGCAGGAGTCTGTGTAAGGAGTGACCATGAGGTGGGGTGGGAAGCCGAGAGCAGTTGGGGTCTTTTATAACAGCTTGCTCTTGAGAGAACTGACCAGCACCCCAAGAGAACAACTGTGATCCCTTTGAGGGCAGCACCCCCGATCTGAGCGACCTCTGACTAAGCCTACCTCTTCAGGTTCAACCGTCTCCTCCTACTGCCACCCTTGGGAAAACCTCCCAAGCAGGTGAGTTCTTGGGGGGCATTGCATATAATAGTGTTTTAATGTTGTTGAGAATTTTAGCATTGTAGTTTTGTTTTAAAGCATAACGAGGTAAGCCATATCAGTACCCAAGGTTATAATCTTGAGAAGTTATACAAACGATTGAGCTTTCATTTAAACATTGAATAAAGGGTGATGTTAAAATGGCATCTAGAGTCAATGGTTAAGTGGCCGAATTGGGGTTGGTTTTATTTTCTGTCATATTTATTCTTCCAGGGATCCTCAAGCAATATTTATTATTTTCATAATAAAAACACTATTAAAATAGTTTATGTCTCCAATTCTTTATGAAAAAAAGGAAATATTTCCAACAAAGGACATGGGTACTTTTATAATTATGTGAAATAGCTTCTACTGCTCATATATTTATAGATTTTTTTTCACCAAACAAATGTTACTTCATTTTTTAGGCTGTAAGTCAGGAACCTCATTTTCTTTGATATTCAGTTGTTATGCTTCATCTACAATAAATGATCAACAACTTTCTTGGGGAATCTCATTAAGGTGTGTAAGAGAAGTAAAGATTTTATATATTTTATCCTTATAACATAAAACCAGAAAATCTCTTATTCTTCTAACAACTGGCAGAAATGCCCCACCGTCACTTTATTCTGAAACAAAAAATCTGAAGCAGTTCTGTTCGTGTCCTAGGTGATTTATTGCGGTTTCTATGGTAAAAGTCTATTTCTGTGACAATAGCTTCTGCACGGAACTCTCTAGCAGCCCAAGTTCAACGTCCCTTCTGTATTTGGTGTCCTTTGTGGGATTGTTAGGAATGACTGATGGTGGATTGGGACCAACTACAAAGCACCAAAGCATCTGCCAAAGAAAACAACTCAGCAGCTGACACGAGGGGCAAGACTGCCCCCTCTTCTGGAAGTTTCCAGATCTCATCTCTAATATGTCAAGAGCAGCTCCTGAAATCGCTTCAGTTCTGGCCTCTCGAATCCAGCTTCAGCCAAGCAGGCCGTTCTGATGGCGGGAGCTTGCGATTTCTCTTCACAGAGCGCCATGGGCTCCCATGCTGGGTCTCAGGGACACCGTGACGATCCTGACTCCTCTCCCTTGCACCTCGCCCCTCCTCATGCCTTCCCAGCATCCCCTGGGTTCCGCTCTTCCCTGGGCACCCATAGACTCGGGTCTGCCTGCCTCCATTCTGGCCCTTTCTCTTATTTATTTATTATTTTTTGCGATACTGGAGATTGAACTCAGGGGCATTCTACCTCCGAGCTACATCCCCAACCTTATTTTTAATTATTTACTTTGAAACAGAGTCTTACTAAGTTGCGGAGGGCCTCAATAAGTAGCTGAGACTGGCCACGAACCTGCGATCCTCCTGTCTCAGCCTCCCAAGTACTGGGATTACAAGCATGCGCCACCATATCTACCTCAGCCCTCTCATTTCTCATGGACATCCAGCATCCTTTCCAACAAGAACCTTCCAGCAGGTCATAGGGGACAGACAGCCTGGTAACTCACCAGGACCCTCATTTGCATGTGCTTCTGAAGAAGCAAAGAGTTCCCCTCCTGGTCTACACTGCCTGGAGCCCGAGTCCCAACTCTGCCCCCCATGGTCACGGGAACTGGAGGAAGTTGCTTCCTTCTCTGTAAAGGGAGACCTTGGTGGACCTGCCCCATAGACTCAGCACAAGGAGCCAAGGACCGAAGTCCTGAAAGTGCTGAGCTCACTCTCTGGCTTCACAGAGCAGAGTGGTCCTCATTGGCTGAGCGCCTCCTCCAGGCGGTCTCTGTGCAGTCTTAGATCTTATAGGACTCTCTGATGTGTACGACTGACATACTGTACACGATATGAGGCAACCTGTCTACATTCCCAAGGACAAGGATGAATGGCACCCCACACAGCTTGCTCCAAAACCACGCTCTTTTCTCTGCATTTCCATATTCTTCATGTGAAACAATAAAGATGGCTTCCTAAATACAAGGCCTGTCCCAAGCTCTCCATTGGGTATAGATAAATATAACAGCCAGACTCAGTGGTGCGTGCCTGGAATCCCAGCACTGGAGAGCCTGAGACAGAATAATTGCAGGTTAGAGGACAGCATGCAGTAACTTAGTGAAAGCTTGTTTTAAATTAAAATAAAATAAAAGGGCTGGGGGTCTACCTCAGGGGTAGAATGACCCTGGGTTCAATTCCCAGTATCAAAAATTAAAAATAAGCCGGGCGTGGTGGCACACGCTTGTAATCCCAGCATTTGGGAACCTGAGACCCGAGGATCCAGGTTCTCGGCCAGTCTCAGCTACCTAGTGAGGCACTCCACAACTTAGTGAGACTCGGTTTCAAAATAAAGAATAAAAAAAATAGGGCTGGGGGTATAGCTCGGAGGTAAAATGCCCCTGAGTTCAATCCCCAGTACCAAAAAAAATAAATAAATAAATTAAAAATAAATAAATAAAATTAATCATCTATCAGTCTGATGCAATTACCTTGTGATTAGGTAATATTTCTTCACTTGGCTAATAAGTAACTACATCTCTGTAAAAACATCTCCGTGCATATGTAAATGAAGTCCCTGGGGAATACAGTCCGCTGTTGAGTTTGAAAGGATTGAGGAAACGTTAGCATTTCTCCATATGAACCGAGGCAAAGGGGCTCCTGGGTTTCTTATGAGTTTTCCATGCCCTTGCATGAGCAAAAGGCTGGTTGCAAAACTCAAAGTTGGAGTTTGAATTCTTTTTCCACACTGAGGTGCTCACTGCCAAGTGGGGAAAGGAAGCCTCCTCCAGGGCTCGGTCCCCTGCCTGCCGGCCGAGTCCCCAGGGACAGCGTGTCCTGTCGGGAGAGGAGGGGCGGGCTGCTCCTCCCCACCCTCAGCGGAGACCTTGCTCCAATTCCGTCACAATCCCTAGAGAGGGTCAAGAGCCATGCCACGGAGTCTCCTGCCCTTCCCGGGACCAGACACACGGGCCCTTTGTGTTCAGTTGACCCCCGGCTCCTCAGCCCACCTGCAAAGTAGCCATTGTGTCTTCATTTATTACCATATTTACATAATTATTCTATTAGGTTAAGGTGTGTGTGTGTGTGTGTGTGTGAGAGAGAGAGAGAGAGAGAGAGAGATTCAAAATGGCCTGTCCAGCCGGGGCCTTAATATTTCTCACCCCACCTACCGGGTACCATCTTGTTTCCTTCCAATGTGACATGAAAAATGCCGCTTCCAATGGCATCTGTTGGCACGTCTCTATCCAGGACACTGTGACGGGGACAAGGGAGGGCCACGTGTCCCCTCTCATCCCCTGCTCTCTAGCAAGTGTGAGGAGGGCAGCATGGGTCTGCACTGGTCCCTCGGTGGCCGCTGGAGAACCCTGAGCTCCAGCAGTACTGGGTGGCAGAGGGGGTGGGAGTCACCGTCTGTTCAGGGCTGTGTGGCACAGGACTGTCACACGTGCTGATCTGCCCCCGGTCCAGCAGCTGTGCCAAGCTGAGGAAGATGGGACTTCTTTGCCACTCAAAACCAGTTTATCCTCAGCTAATTGTGGAAGCACAGTAGCAGATGGAGGTTCTTACAAACACCACCAGGATCAACCATTCCAGACCACCCAGCCACCATGTGCTTCTGGTCGACCATCTCTTTCCGACCTTATCTCCTTCTTCCAGAATATAGTTTACAATGATAAACCCAGGCATTAAAAAAATTATAAACCAAGTATAAGAGGGAGAAGAAAAAGAGTAAAATAGGGGGATCCAGAGGCTTAGGGTGTAGCTCAGTGGTAGAGTGCCTGCATAGCATGCACAGGGTCCTGGGTTTGATCCCTAGCACCCTAAAAAAGGAGGAGGAGGAAGAGGAGGAGATAGAAGAGGTGGGGGGGAGGAGGAAGAGGAGAAGGAGGAGGAGGAGGAGGAAGAGGAGGAGGTAGAAGAGGAGGTGGATTCCAGCATTCGGGAGGCTGAGACCTGAGGATCCGGGTTCGAGGCCAGCCTCAGCTACTTAGTGAGGCACTCCACAACTTAGTGAGACTCGGTTTCAAAATAAAGAATAAAAAATAGGGCTGGGGGTATAGCTTGGAGGTAGAATGCCCCTGAGTTCAATCCCTAGTACCGCAAAAAAAAAAAAAAAA
>PVLC010004730.1:0-24562 GCA_004027655.1 Graphiurus murinus | reverse complement strand
ATCAATGCCCCCAAGAAAGCCACAACAGGACATTAATCTTTCGGGGCTGCCCCGCAGTTGCTAACAGACTCCCTGGCTCAACTTTAGCTCAGTCACAAAAGGAGGCAGCGCCTTGAATCGCCCGGCAGCGCGTTGTGATCCCAGTGCTGATCGGGACTGGCTTTCTGGATCACCTCCAGGGAACACGTTTAAAGAGCCCAGTGCCTGCTGCACCGCCACTTTGAACATAAGCTAGTGACGAAGTCTCAGCTTGGTGTCCTGAGAATTTGAATACTGAGCAAACCTTCACGTCATAGCAAATATTCCACTTGAAGTCTGTGTTTTCACCTCATGCCCCCGCTCCCTTTGCTGGGATATTCTCACTTCAGCTGGGGCTGAGAACACTCTCTTACCTCTCCGCCATCTCCCCTCCCCCCGCTGCAGCAGCCGTAGGCATGCTCCACCCACTGAAGTGGGGGCGCCCAGGGGAGTTCAAGGCAAGACCAGAGACACAACGGGCCCTTTCTGTGAATGGGCTGGACGGATTTTAACCCCATAGGGAGCCAGGGGAGAGAAGAGTCATGGAGGCCGAGAAAGGAAAGGTATATCCAAGGAGGTCAAGGGTTCCAGGAGCCATCGGCAGCCTCAGTAAGACAGCGAGAGTCACAGTCTTGGATTTTGGCAACTTTGAGGACATTGATGATCTGGGAAGGGACCATTTCAGAGCGGACCAAAGCTGGATCCTAGGAGCTAAGCGACCAGAGAGAGAGGCTTGGTGTGTCATTGACACGAGAAGGGGGGTGGAGGTAGAAAGGGCTGCGGACGTCCTTATTTTTGGTTTGTTTTCTTATTTGCTTTAGGACAGGAGATAGTAGGGCACGCATTGCTGATGGGAATGATGTAAAGGAGGGATGCCGAAGATAGACTTGGAGGACCAAGGTCTTGAGAAGGAAGAGACTTGCTGGTAGTTTTATAGGAACCTTCCTCAGGGTCCTGTCTGCATTTCACACAGCCTTCCACAAAGTAACTCATGACATGGCGGGATCCCAGCTCTGCAGGGCTGCAGAAGTTAGAAATGAAAAGGCTTTGACACTCCACTCTAACCTCCTCTTTTTACAGACTAGGAAACTAGAAGAGTGAGCCAAAACCAACTAGATAGAACTCAAAGGGGAGGGATATACATTTCTGCATTAGAGTCTAACCAAGAAAAAAAAAATGTGCATGTTTGGAAAGAAAGGACATCTGACAACTAGTACTGTATGTGTGGGAGCTCACCCTACTCAGGCAGGTTCAGAAAGCGAAAACATCAGAGATCACCCCTCCCCCACCGCTTACTAAACTCCCCCCATGAATCATCCAGAAAGGAAACGCTTCCAGTAGCTCTGAGTGCAAACCATGAGAATCAGCCATCCCTATATCTGCAGGAATTTCTGCGGTCACCCACAGCAATGGCTTGGGATGAAGAATCGGTCCCAACAGGCCAGCTGACCCACAGTGGCTGGAAGAGGTTGCTCCGACATGGCCCTCGCAGAGCCTCCCTTTAGACAATCCCCATCCTTTTTGAATTTGAATCCACTGAGATGTCTTCAGCTCAGAGACACAATCTCATCACCCTTTCCATCATTACCATCTGAGTGTCATTTAACAAACCCCATAGCAGGTAAGACAGGAGGTCGAGCACAGGAAACACTCAGGAGTCATGTTCCAACTTCACTGTAAAATAGGACCAGGGACTCCTGTATTGCTACTTTTGCCAGATTACCAGGAGGTACAATGTCAGTAGGAAGGAGAACACTGCTGGAATCTTCACAAACACAGAAGCTCTCCCAAATGCCCCTTCCAATGTTTGAGTAACACCTCAATTAACTGGAAGAAATTGGGACTGGGTTTTCAGTGAATTAAATTTGAATCTATGTTAAATAGCTTTCCAATACATTTTTCAACTTCCGTTCCTGGCTTCAGCCCTCTTGGCTGAGATGAGAGACACTCAGCGCTGACCCTGAGAGGAGATTGGCTCCATTACTCTCTTTGTTTCATTCTGAATCAATTTCTCTCCTCCAAGGCAAGTTCCACAAAGACAGAAGCCACTTCGATTGTCTTATGCCCAGTAGGTGCATAATAAATATTTGCTACATGTGAAAATCCCTGATATTAATCTTCTTTTCACTTATTTTTCTTGCAAAACAAAAAACAGCTAATATGATGGATATTATAATTGGTTGAAATAATTTGGAGTTTTACTGTCTCCATGAAAAAAAATAATTATTTTCAAATGGAAAACCACACTATTCAGAGAATCCCCATTGCTCTGTCTACATAAAACCAAAACATGAAGCGAATTAGGAACAGTTTTAAAACAATGACCCTGAATGTTTGGCAGCATGGTGGCAAAACCCAGAGGCCCATGGGCTTGGGCAGGACTCGGGTGCAGACTGGGCAGCAGTTAACATCAAGGTTGGCCAGAAATGAGATATGCCAGGTTAGAAAGAAAGTCCAAAGAAGCCCAAGATGGGAAAGGGCCTCTCTGCAAGAAATTCTGGAGGCCTAAAGAAAATTATCTACATCTGTTAACATCACACAGTCAAAATCATAATGAAATTATTGTCACTTTGAGTCACAAGACCCAAGCAACCAGAGACTTGCCCTAGGTTATGTTCCAGGAGACCTGTTTTAGCTTCCTAGTTACTTAGATTTCTTTTTGCTAATAAAGGTTGCAAATAAAATGTAATATCATTCTGCTCCCCAAAGGATCACTCGCTGAGAACTTGAGCAATGATGGAAACGATAAGGCCTCTGCAGTCCTTGGCCCTGTCTCCAACAGAGCAAATGGAATAGAACCGGAGGCCCCGGGACCACAGCCCAGCCAGCAAAAGCCACTTCTCATGGTAGGATTTCACAAAGGCAGACTGGTTTGGGGGCAATCCCAAGAATTCATTTCGAAGTTCTTTGCCTTCAATTTGGAAATCACTCATCTCAAGACAAAGGAGCCCACACACACGGTACAGGATTATAGGATTTAGAAATCCAACCACCATTTAAATGCCATAAAATTTGCTAGATCTGCAGTTTCAGTTATGTCTCCATGGATAATATTACATCAACTTGTGGAATGGTGCACACAGTATGAAAAATACTGAATCCTTCCAGTCATTATGGAAGCTAAGGCTCAGAGGCATGAAATTACTTAAATCATACATGCAGTGACCAGAAGATTCAAACTCAGGTCTTCAGGCTTTACAAACAAGGCCAAAGATACTTAATTCATGCAATGATCATATTGAATTGCCTCCCGTACTAGAATACAAATTCCATTGAGGACAGAGACTTTTGTCTTTTTGTTTATTGGTGTATTACTAACACTTGGGATATAGTTAGGATGAGAAGAAGGGAGGGAAGGAGGAAGGAAGAAAAGAAGGAAGGAAATATCTCACTTAATCTAGAAGGTACCCCCAAAAGCTCATGTGTTGAAAGCATGCTCCCAATGCAGCAAGGATCAGAGGTAGGACTTCCAGGCAATGACTGGGTCATGGGGGATCTGACATCATCAGTAGATGAATCCATTTGATGGATCGATCTATTGATAGCTGGATAGACTGCTGTGAAATGGAACCTAGTTGGAGGATGTAGGCCACTCTGGAAGGGTTCCTTTTCTTCTGGGCCCCAAGACCTTCCTCCAGGCTACCTCCAGGCTACCACAAGCTGAGAAGCTTTCCTCTCCCATGTCCATCTGCCATGATGTTTCTGCCTTAGAGATAGCCCAGCCGTGGACTGAATCCTCTGAAACTGGGAACCCAATAAACCTTTCTTCCCCTAAATTGTTCTCATCAAGTATTTTGGCCACAGAGATGAAAAGTTGAAAAACACAGCATCTAAATGAAAGAGCAGACATACCAAGAGATAAGGAGAAAGAGGGACCACTTGCTGTTGGAAGTTACTGTTATTCAATCAGGGAGCATTAACTCTGTAGCTGAGCTGTGTAAGTGGAGAAGAAAGTGTCTTTCTACCCCAGAGCAGGTTTGGGACAAGTAGCAGAGCTTCTGAGGATGACTGAATGTTTCCAGGTTTCTAGTTTCAGTCTCAAACTTCTCCTGTGGTTTCTGGATCTAAGATGGAGGTCTCAGAAGGAATGGTCCTTCTGCCCACCCCCTCAATCACAATCCCTGCCAGGGTGAGATTATGGCTCAACACCCACATCACACCACCTTCATGTCACTTTTCTGTTACTCAATCTGAAATTGATAACTTTTAGTATTTGAAGTAATCCAGTAATGTTATTATATCAGAAAATCATGGGATTCTTTGCAGCAAATGCTGGCAGGTAACTACATTTTTGCTATACTCCCTTAGAAAATTCCATCATGTAGTTTTAACAACTTCATTAGGGCCAAGTTATGTGATTCCAGTGTAATAAGATTAGATTATTACATTTTTAAATGAACTGGGTCATACTAAGATGACCTGTCTAGATGCATTAACAGCAAGTGCCTTTTAGCAATTCTCACTGATGCTTTCAACTTAGGAAGTAAGATTTTTTTAAAAATAAATTTGCAACTCATCAAGGTATCTGTAGCCAAGGATGACCTAGTTACAGTGGTGTTAAAATGTATGTGCCCAATGACTGAGGGAAAACATTTAATAATTTGGAGCATACCTTGTATGTGACATGCATGAAACAGACATGGACATATATGGTGATTTCCAAAAAGGTCTACAGTAGTATCAACTTGTAGAAAGTTCTGTGTTATGGTTTGGATATGGGGTAGCCCTGGAAGAGTTCATGTATTGATGCAGGGATGTTCAGAGGTGAAGTGATTGAATCATGAAGGTTCTAATCTCATGAGTGGATAAATCCATTGTAATGGATTTACTGGGTGGTCACCTGGTCAGGTAGAGTGCGACTGGAGGAGGTAGATCACTAAGGGTATGAACTATACGTATGTCCATACCCTTGGACTATACATATGTCCATGGACTCCCTTCTTACTAACTCTCTGCTTCTAGTCTCTGTGATGAGAGGGCAGAGCCCTTGCACTCTTCTTTCTCTGCTTCCCATAACCATGCCCTGATCTCCACACACTTCACATGACCTAACATGGACTGGAACCTCTGAATTCTCCAGAACTGTGAGCACATAAATCCTCTAAGTTGTGGTTGTCAGGTATTTTGAGTCATAGCAGAGAGAATGCTGACTAAAATGACCTGTGACTCAACATCCTTAAAGGAATGCTGTTTCTACTTGGATAAATTGTAAGGAGATTGCCATCAATTCATTTTAACCAGTAATTTATTTATTTTAGAAGGATGTTTTCATGATGAAAATGTTAAAATCAGAACTTCTTAACATACAAGGCCTCTAACTGCAATTCTCATCTTACTATTTTATCAGTATTTTGGGATCAGCCTCCACCACCCACTCTTTTCACAACCACTGCAGTGGAATCCTCATCACTACTTCCCTGGATTCTAACAGAGCTCTCCTTTTGCCTGATTGTCTCAATTCTTCCCATCTAGTACATACAGAACTACGATAGTAAGCTTCTCTTCCTGAATGCAAATTGGGTCGTTCTGTGTCGCTTCCCAAAATACTCAAGTGGAGTGCAACAGATTTCAGAAGAGTTCATGATTTCCTAAAAAGGAATAGAGAGCCCTGTCAGATGCACCCTGCATCCCTTATGTACCCCCTATTTTAGCCAATTCTTGCTCCTCCTCTTCTGTCATTCTTGCTAATTCGTAGCATTCCACGGAGATCCAAGTGCATTCCATCTCTTGCTTCATCATGCTACTGTCCTTGCCTAAATCATGCTTCTTTGTTGGTGTAACTTCTTCACTGTCTTAAAGCTAATTTCTTTCTCCCCACTGCCAAACTAGATTATTGGGGGCCCTCGTATGCACTCTCACGACACCTCAGTTTGCAGGGCACATGCTCCCTAGGTTGTCTTCTCAGCTACTTGGCAACTTCTTGTCTCTCTTTCCAGTTTCACCTCTTCTAACCTTAACTGTCAAAGACCCTGAGGATTGCTTAGGCCTTTTTTCCATGCTAACCTCTCTGCTGTGTGATTCCATCTGAGTGATAACTTCAGACACCATCTATGGACCCAATACCCCAAAGTCTCCACCTCTAGCTGCACCTCTTTCTGAGCTCCAGTCTCACAAAATCCCACCATCTTCTTAGCAGCTCCACATGGGGCTCTAACTGGCATCTCAAAGTCAACCTGCTTAAACCTGAGCTCACCTTCCACCTTCATTCCCCAAATGGACCCTGCTTCCATCCTGCAGTTTCATGCTAATGAATGGGCTCATAATTTGGCGGCTTGCTCAGGACCCAAACCTGAAGATACCTCTGTATTTTCTCCACATCCTATTTATCATACTGTCTGTGAATTTGTTCAATATGGCCCATTCTATCTCTTCCATACTCATCAATGAATTTGCTATAAAATTTTACTTATTGCTTCCTCTCTGATCTCCAAGAAACCATTCATGAGCCCTTACCAATCCATTCTAACCATCACATCATCACCTTTATTAAATAAGCATCGGAGTCCAGTACAGTGGTGACACCTATAATCCCAGAACTTGGGAGGCTGAGACAGGAGGATCATGGCTTCAAGGCCCATGTGTGGTCTTGTATAGGGGTATATCTCATATGTATAGGGGTATATCTCAGAGGTAGAATGCCCCTGGGTTAAATCCCCAGTACCATAAAAATAAATAAATAAAATAATATCACTGCCCTACACAAAATCCTTCACTGGGTTCTGCTCTCTCAAGATAGAGACCATGAGACTTAGTAGGTGCATAAAATCCTGCTATTAGTCTTATCTCTCTCCCACCAGGTCCAGACTCCCTCCACTGCAACCATTCCAGGTGGCTTTCAGTCCTTTTTTAATAGACTTTACTTTTTGGAGCAGGTTTAGGTTGATAGCAAAATTGAGCATCAGATACTGATGTTTCCCATATGGCCCCACCTTCCCACATGTAGAGCCTCCCCCATCGCCCTACCCCACTGGAGTGGGATGGTTGTTATATTGAATAAACCTACACTGATACGTCATTATCACCTAGGGTCCATTACACTAGACTTCACTTTTGGTGTTGTGCATTCTATGGAGTTTGAACAAATGTTCAATGACATGTATCTATAATTATAGTGTCATACAGAGTATTTTTACTGCCCTAAAAGTCTTCTGTGCTCTGACTATTCATCTCCCCCCCCCCAATCCCTGGAAACTACTGATCTTGTCACTGTCTATAGTTGTGCCATTTCTAGAATGTCATACAGGTGGAATTACATTATATATATATATATATATATATATATATATATATATATATATATATATATATATATATATACCTTTAAGACTGGCTTTTTTATTTAGTAATGTGTGTGTAAGCTTTCCCTGTGCCTTTTATGGCTTGAAAATTCATTTCTTTTTGGCAGTGAATTTTAGCCTATTGCCTGGATGCACCACAGTTTATTTATCCATTCATATACCTAAAGAAATCTTGGTTACTTCCAAGCTTGGGCAGTTATAGATAAAGCTGCTATAAACCTCCATATGCAGATTTTTATGGACATAAGTTTTCTTCTCTTTTTGGTGAGTAACAAGGAGCACAATTGCTGGATCACAGTAAAAGTATCTTTTGTTTTGTAAGAAATTGCCAAGCTGTCTTTCAGAGTGGCTGTACCATTTTGCATGCCCCACCCCAGCAATCAAAAAGAGTTTCTGTTGCTCCACATCCTCATGAGAGAGACAGCATGCAATCACAGGGGTAGCCACGCAGATGATAGGAATCCAGCTAGATTTTGCCACATGCCATGACAACCTGAAGCTCCCAGGAATCCCAGGTGCAAAGAGAAGGATGCACCTGCTGGAGAGCTCTTCTCTATGCACCTCCACCTGGAGCTAATTAGTGAGACTGGGGGCAAGTGTGAAAACCAAAGGAGCTCCATGGTTGGTGCAGGACTAAAAGAAGGTTTGACATGTGGGACCGGCCTCAAGTCATTGTGAGTAGGGTAGGAAAACCCTGCAACTCTCCCAGGATGTGAATAAAGACTCATTGTTCCTCTGGAAAGAATGAAAAGAAGCCCTCTTTCCCTGGGGATGATCAAATAAGCTTACTAGACCCCAGATTCTATACAAATGCCTTCTGCTGCTGGGGAAGGGGCAGAATTCAAGATAGTTTGGTATCGATGAAGAGGAGAAGGAGAACCAATGAGAAAGACACACCCAAAGCCTGAGGCTGAATCAGGACAAGAGAGAACCCCCCACCCCTCCTCATCCAAGCTGGAAAGCATCAAGAAACAAGCAATTTGCAGTTTAGAGAAGGGCAAACCCCATGGATACACAGCTTTTCTTAGGAGCAATCTTACAGAGAAGGCTGAAAACAGTGGGAATATTGAAAAGCACCCTTAGTACCCACCCTAAACACAGTGAATGTAGAAGAATCAGAAGCTGTTGGTATACTAAAAGTAACCCTAGCAACAACAAAATCAAGTTGTAGTTCAACTCCTGACAAGATTGGCTCAATCCTTCACCAACAGCCTGTCAAAAGAAAAGGTGAGCCCATTTCCAGGAATAAATACCATCAACTTAGACTTTTTTTTCCATACACAATGTCTGACATTTGATCAAAAATTATGAGACAGAAAAAGAGCAAGACAGCAACAACCCACTGCCAAGACGCAAAAACAGAACCAGACTCAGAGATAAACAGATGTTGAAACTATAAGAGAGAGAATTTTAAGTAACTGCATATGAAGGACTTTGGTGGAAAAAGTGAATAGCCTGCATGAGCAGATGAATAATTTCAGCAGAGAGAGAGAAATTATAAAAATGATACTGATGGAAATGCTGGAAATAAAAAGAGATATGAAGATTTAACTCATCTAGTCAATCACTAGACTGAAAGGTCACTTGCTAGAAATTGCCAACTAAAACACAAATTAAAAAAGAGAGGAGAAAAATAGAACAGAGATCCCCAAAGCTGTGTGACAATATCAAGAGTCTACTATAAGTAATGATTGAAGAAATAAAATATGAATCACAAAAAAATGAAAACGAGACTGTTAAAACAACAATGATAGACATTTGGATACAGTTCTAATGGAATGGCTGGGCATGATCCTACTTCGTAAAGCAGCAATAGGTGCTTTGAAAATATATAAGAGATCATCATGAAAATAATGAAGAGTAGCAACACAGAAAGGACTAGAGATGCTTCAGTAGCTGAGGGAAATCACTGGTCATGGTTATTTTGGTTATTTATTTGTGATCATTTCGAAAACAGTATTTCAATGGCTATTAAAATGCTTTTGAATGTACATATCCCTTGACTTAACCAGTCTATTTCAGGAGTCTTTCACACAAAAATAAGGGCACCTGGATATTAACTATATATTCAAAGATATTTAGTTCTACATTTCCAAAAATAAATGTGGGCTTAGTATTAATGTCTGTCAAAAGAAGTCTGGTAAATAAACCAGTATGAATCTACTTACTTGAATAATTTTGAAAAAATTAATGAAACCAAGGTATTTAAAAGGATTAACATGTATTGTTTTAAGTGAAAAAAAAAGATTCTGAAATTGCACATGGTATCCTGTCATTTGCATAAAAATGCAATTCTTATAAATGATAGAAAAAATCTAATGTAAATGTAATTGCATCCCAGATGGAGAATGAAAAGAAATATTTGAAGATACATTGGACAAGAATTTATAGATATAATGAAAGACATAAGGTCACAAATCCAAGAAACTCAGAGATGCCCTCAAATAGAGCAAATATTGAAAGGGGAAAAGCACCCCTCAACACATCCTATCTAAATTGCTTAGAAACAAAATAATCTTGAAGACATCCATACATATTATCAAGATGAGAATTCATTGACAACTTATTAAAATCTGTGCAAGACAAAGTCCAGAGAGACAGCAAGAGGTAGAATCCCAATTGTCCCAGGTAGTAAAGTCCCATATCAAGCTGGCTTGTGGCTGTGGCCAAAGGACTTGTCTGCCCGTCCTCAAACCCACTCTGAACCTCCCATGTGGGACCTCTGCTGTGTGGCCTTTGGACCTCTGTACACTGATTTGATAAGGGACCGCTGACAAATCTGAGGCAGTTGCAGAAGAAAATGCCTATGTCGATAAACAGATTCTATTTCCAAGTGGGTTAAGTCAAGATCCAGGGTGCAGTCATCTGAGCTGCTCACCAAGGGACAAGCAAGAAAACAGGGAAGCAGAGTCTCCTGGGAGGAAAGGTCTTCAGTCCAGAAGACTGCAGGTCACCTGATACCACCCACTGCAGACTCCATGGGAAATAAAATCTAGAATGACCTGTTGGAATACCTCTAAGCTTACAGTTTTATCATTGTGGGTTTCAAAAGAAAAAGCAAGACACAATATAGATAAGTATCTGTTCCTCGGTTGTGTTGGTGTCCTACATACTTATACCCAAACACTTCACAGGAGGACGTTCCACACTTGAGAACCAATAAAGGCAATGGTTAAGAACCCACTCTCAGATCGTGGCTCTGCTTCTTCGTGGTTATCTGACTCTGGAAATGTCACTTTCCTTTGAGTCTGTCTCTCCACCCTCAGGAGGCCACTGTGAGGATTCAGTAGGATAATTTATAGGAAGTGCTCAGCACACCTGGCATACTATGAACACCCAAGGAAGTCTAGTTGACATTAGCCTCATGATCGCTTTGGCTTATCTTATTATCCTCAGGGTTATGGAATCGGGGTCTTGTTGTGCAAGGCAACAAGGTATAATCTTCCAACTGCCTCTCCTGTGTGCCTTATTCTGTGGGTCTCTCCAAAGCCCATGATACATTCTTCCATAACTTTTGACGCCTCATGGCTCATGCTCCTTTGCAAGATCTAAAAGATGGGCATCAACTCTGCACTTAACAGTTGCCCCGACTACTCAGATCAGAACACCACATCCTTTCTTCCAGTGTAGCCAGGGAGAGCTCCTCTGACCATGGGCATGTATCCTTGGTTGTGCCCATTCCTCAGATGGTGCCCTGAGACCCAGCAGGGCAACAGCGAATGAACTCTATAACCCAACTGGCATTCTGTGGATGCATGAAAATATTTGTCATAAGCATGCATTTAAAGAAATTATTATTGTGCTGACCTGTGATTTTAATGTGCTGGCTTCCCTTGCAGTGGCATGGTATTCTAGATCAAGGGTGAGCAAATTTTTCCTGCAAATGACCAGTTATCACCAACTGGAAAGCTCGTTGGGCTTTATGAGTTACACACCCGTGGACTTTACAGAAACAGTCTACATGCAAAAATTGGCCTAAAGGCTATGGTTTGTCAGCCCCTTTTCTACAGTTCTGATTTGCTTTCTATTGGTTTGTCAGTAAGGAAGAATACACACTTCAATTTCCTTTTCTTTGTTAGAATCACATTAAAAAACAACCTTGAGCCAGGTGTGGTGGTGCACACCTGAATTCCCAGTATCTGGGAGGTTGACACAAGATAAGGATCACAGAGTCAAAGCCAGCCTGAGGAACTTAGCAAGGCCCTGTTTCAAAATTTAAAAAAAATAAAAAGGGCAAGGGGTGTAGTTCAGTGGTAGAGCATTCCTAGGTTCAATCCCCAGTACTAAAGAAAAAAAAAGTCAATCTTGTTCTCAACTTTCAGGAAACTGGACTCTTACAGAGATTTATTTGGAGAGAAGCATTTCATTAAGATACATTTTGAAATATATTGTGCAGAGTCACACGTGCACACACTCGTGTGCACACACACGGTCTTTGTAGTCCAAATGGCTGAGGTCAGTAAAAATGTCTGAGCCTTTTCAGCTGGTTTCCCTGGAAACACGTGTAAAAACAAAACGTATATCCCAGGCAAGCCCCAGGTTTCTGGCTGATGAAAGGTTTTATGAGCTGGCTTTGGAGGGTGTCTGAGTTCCCTGTCTGCACGGCTGAGCCTCTCCTCCTCCCCCCTTGCTCCTCTCCCTGTCCTGTTCCGGCGCCATGGCCCTGGACCCCTCCATCGGCCCTGGCTGGTCCCTCCCCGCCTCCCCCCTCGCCTCTTCCCGGGCTAGCCCCAGGGCCCGTGGGATGGAACTCTAACATCTGCTTCCCATCTCTCTGTGCCGTTAAGCTGAATCCCAGCCGACCCACACTTCCCGTCCATAAATCATTACTCATCTGGAACACACTCGGGCCCTCTCGGTGGACTGTTTATTCAGCATATCTCCTTTTTTAGAAGAACGGCTTCCCTTCCACGTCCCTTCTTGTCAGGGTGCCACCAGCTTTGAAGCTCAGCGTTTTCTTGTTTTTGAAAAACACAGGCAATTGAGGCTTTCACTGTGATTAAACATTTGCGTTAACTGTATCACATTTACACTTGCGTGAGGCATAAGAGTCTATTACGACAAAAATGGTGGGAACGCTGGAAAGACGCGTGTACTGTGGTAGAAAGGTAGGATGATTGATATTCTAAATAAACTTTCTTAAAGCCAAGGTAGTTAACACAGTAAATATAGCTATGTAGCAGCTAGTGCCAGGAACACTAACTCTTTTACCTTTCACAGCAGCCCTACAAAGTAGGTACTGTTAACCTTCTTTTACAGATGGAAAAAACGAGGCACAAAAGGATAAGTACCTTAGACAGATAGCTAGCATGTGACAGTACCATGGGAATAACCCTGCCTGGCTCTGGAGTCTATGTTCTTTTATCATTATTGTTGTTGTTACTGTTATTATTGTTGTTGTTATTTTGATACTGGGGATTGAACCCAAGGGCATTCTACATCTGAGCTATACCCTAGTTCCTATTCTATTTTTATTTTAAAACGAGGTCTCACTAAGTTGATGAGGCTGGCCTCAAGCTCACAGTTGTCCTGTCTCAGCCTCCCAAGTACTGGGATTACAGGTGTGTGTCACCACACGCAGCTTGGAGTCTATGCTCTAAATCACTTGATACAACTGCTTCTTAGTTTCTTCAACTGTAAAAATTATCCCAATTCACAGCGGGGAAATTGAGGTGCAAAGTGGTTAAGCTAAGGAAGCTGGGATCGCTCTTCTCAAGTTCTTCCAAACAGTGAATCGCCTTCATGCTGTGGGCGAGTTTGGGTGCCGCCCAGATGGGCTTGCAGCTGACTCCCAAGAAGTTTTCTAACTCCTCAGCCTGGAATTCAAGTTAAAGTGCTTGGGAGGATGTGGTAGGAAATCACCTGAAACTCAAACCCTGTCCCCAGCCATCCTCGCACAACCCGCTGCAGACAGGGGCACCCCCACACACCAGGGAGGCAAGCCATTCCGCAGTGGGCAGCCGGGCACCCCCCACCTACCCCCACCTCAGCCCACTTCTGCCTAATCTCCCTGGAGATGGCCTTAGTAAGGAACTGAAAGAATGCAGACTCTGAGCTGGGCGTGGTGGCGCACGCTTGTAATCCCAGCATTCGGGAGGCTGAGACCAGAGGATCTGGGTTCGAGGCCAGCCTCAGCTACCTAGTGAGGCACTCTGCAACTTAGTGAGACTCGGTTTCAAAATAAAGAATAAAAAATAGGGCTGGGGGTGTAGCTCAGAGGTAGAATGCCCCTGAGTTCAATCCCCAGTACCGAAAAAAAAAAAAAAAAAAGAATGCAGACTCTGCTCCTAAGTTACTACCTGGAGCAGAAAAAATAACAGCAGGTTAATATTCTTAACAACGGCAGTAAGAATAATAGCCTCGAGTTCATTATTTGCTAAGGGAAGTCCTTTCTCCCTATTTCTAGGAATGAAATATTGCTGAGTTCCCGGTAAGCGGGTCATTTGGGAAACAGCGCCATATCAGAAGCTAAAGTTGAAGTACTGACAAGACAACTAAGAGATTCTTCAGATTGGATGGTGGCATCTGAGAAGAGTCAGACAATGAGGATGCTACAAGCTTCGTAGGGTCCCTCCCAAACATAAAGCTTTCGCAGAGCTTGGCAGGTACGGCTGGTCCTTCCCCCCCACATCCTTCCTTCCACTGGACCTTCCCAAGCCTGGTTCACACTTCTACTTCCTTCATTTATCTCTCCAAATGATTTCTTTTCAGAAAGGCCTTCCTTATACACACACACACACACACACACACACACACACACCAATCTCAATTCTCCTATTATGCTATGTTTTCCAGCTCAGCACTTACCACCACTTAACACTTTACCTGCCTCCGTATGTTATTCAGGGTAGGCTGATGGACTAGCAAATAGACGCAGACAGGAAATGTCTCAACCTAAGAAGAGTGTTGACTCTCGCTCACCCGCCTGTTCAAGGCAGACAGTCACAGCAGTTGCCTCTCCTCCACACGGTCACTCAGGGATCTACTCCACCCCCTTCCATTCTGAGGTTCCATCAGCCTTGAATCCAGTGAGCACAAGACAGTGCAACATGGAAAGACGGCCGGGGGGGGGGGGGGGGTTCACTGGCCAGGTCCAGGCCTGAAATTGGGACATCTCATTTTGCTTGTTTGATTGGAAAGGACTTGACTATAGAGTCATACGTCACTTCAAGGGATATTGGGAAACAGGATTTGGGGGCGTGTCCAAAGTCGGGGAGACTAGATTTTGCTGAACAATTTACAATCTCTTATCCAGTATCCTTCCACTAAAAATGTAAGCTGCCCCAAACAGTAACTTGTCTGTTTTGTTTATGGTTGTATTTAGGATGCATAGAACAATTCCTGAAACATTAGACATTCGATAAATTCAATATTAAATGGAGAAAAATGAAAATAAGCAAATTTGTGTTGAATGTAGCCTAAGAAGGCTGGGGCTGCAGTCCAGGGCTTACTAGAGAACAAAGTCACCAACACACACATCTCTACTTTCCCTCAGTATCGGGCGCCCCAGGCTGAACCCTCAGCCATGAGGCCCCAATAAAGATGCTGCCTGAATGTTGCTGGTTCGAACCTCTTTTATTATATCTCTCTCTTTCTGGGATCTAGGGCACTGCACAAGCAGTAACAAACACAGTACAGAAGTCGTCTTTCCAAACAGTGCTTTTCCAACAGACTTCCAATAACCCCTCTCTCTAGCAATCCGTCTTCCACTAGCAACCCACAACTTTTCTTCCCAGGACTTCCCCAGCAACCCAGCCAACCTCTTCCCAACCGCTTCTTCTTCCCAACCACTTCCTCCCAGAACTTCTCCCAGCAACCCAGCCCAGCAACTTCCCAACAATTCTTTCCCCAGTAACAACTCTCTCCAGTAGCAGCCCGCACTGGGCGAGAGGTGGAGGCTCTTAAAGCCGCGCCGAGCCTAAGCCACGAGGCGTCTACAGCTCTCACCTGGGCCGGCCACGAGTCGGGCGTGCTGGTGCATGCGCTCTGGCGTGGGGCAGCCCCAGAATGTTTTCCACCTGCAGCTGCTTCTGGCACTCTGCCAGGCGCCATCTAGAGGCGAGGTCTAGCCGGCCCGACTAGGCCCCCGACACCTCAGAGATGCCTCCTAGGGATCATTAAACTTAGAGCTATGGAGATGGACTTCTTAGCCCAAAAGCTGCCCAAGAATGGGCAGTTTCCTTTAGTGAACCTGGAAAGTAAAAATAATAATTATCCGCTATTTCTGGCATTCAGCATTGACAAATGTACTCCCCACGAGTAGGAAAGTAAAGAATTTTAGCAATAATTTAGGTAATTAGGTCACCAGAGAGCTCCCGAGCTTAGATAGAAGAGCTTTGAGGTTTCTCCAACAGTTTCCAGGATGCACCCCTGTCTTTCCCACTCTTTCATGCTCCCCAGGGATGAATCAGTCTACTGAGTATGCCCCAAAAACACCCACACCACAGGGAAGTCTTTGCTTTCTCTCCCTTTTGTGTGGCCCAGAAAAACAGTAGAACAAGGAAATCAGGCAGAAACCATGGCCGCCAGACAGACTTAGCAAGAAGTTCAGACCACATCCAGGGCAATATGTCAACAAAGACACAGGCTTTACTTTTTTCTACCCAGAAAAAAAGCAGTGTGTGCTCTGGACCTTTGACTCGAGATGGTGTTTTGTTTCCATTTGGTTTCCTCTCCACCCCCTAGACAACATGGCAGACAGTTAGCACCCGTGCTCTAGGTTGTAAGAAGCTACATCTGGACCATATCAAGACTATGTATGGCGAGAAATGGTTTTGACCAGAGATCCTGAACTTGAACAGCAACAGCTCTGTGATATGACCTCTGGACACAATGACAGGGTCGTGTGTGTGTGTCTGTGTGTCTGTGTGTGTGTGTGTGTGTGTGCATGCGTGTGTGTGCATGCACACTAGGCAGTCAAATAGCAGTGGACTCTAGACTAGAAAACTTGCCCCACACAAAAGGAAATGGTTCTTTCCTGTTATTCACATAGTCAGTATAACTAGGGTAAGTAGATACTTCAACCTAAATTAGGCACCTGGGCCAATCAGTTTTTCCCCAGATATAGAAATGGGGGGGGTCATGTAACTGTGGCCCTGTATCCTAGTAGTGATGTTTTCTTGGGCAGGGAAAGCAAGGCATGTCTTCAGGAGATCCCACAAGGAAAGGGGGAAGACACTGATTCCTGTTACAGATCCATGTGACAGGTAAGTCATGTTGGGGAAAGCTCACATGTAATACCATCTTTAATAATAACAATGATGACTATCTTTTTATTGAGCATATACAATATGGTCAAACAGGGTGCTAGATACTTTATTTGCAAGGATTCTAGGAAGTAGACATTCATTACTTGTTATGATTTAGATTTAGAACATCCTCCAAAAGTTCATGTGTTGAGAGCACGGCCTCCCCTCCCCCCCATGCAGCAAGGGTCAGAGGTGAAGCAGCTTTTAGGTGATGATTGGATCGTGAAGGCTCTGACCTCATCCATGGATCATCACTGATAGCCGGGTAGACTACTGGGAGGCAGGACCTGGAAGGGTCTATCTTGTCCCCCAGCCCTTCCCCTTCCTCTCTCTCTCTCTCTCTGCTTCCTGGCTGCCATGAACTGAGCAGCTCTCTCTCTCTCTCTCTCTCTCTCTGTCTCTCTCTCTCTGTCTCTCTCTCTGTCTCTCTCTCTCTCTGTCTCTCTCTCTCTCTCTCTCTCTCTCTCTCTCTCTCTCTCTCTCTCTCTGCTTCCTGGCTGCCATGAACTAAGCAGCTCTCCTCTGTCACACCTTTCCACCGTGATTTCTGCCTCACCGCAGAACACCGGAGCTGGCCCACCATGGACTGCATCCTCAGACACATGAGCCAAAACAAACTTTCCCTCCTCTAATTTGTCCTTGTTGGTATTTGGGCCACAGCAATGAAAAACTGACCAACACATATCTCCATTTTACATAGAGAAAATTCTGGTCAAACTAACCCCAACATATTAGGTTTTTGTTTTTTGTTTTTTATTGCTGCTTAACAAACACCACAAACTTAGTAACTTAAGATAACACAAATGTTATTATTTTTTCTTCTTTTTTTCCTTTTATTTTCTTCTTTTTTTCAAAACGTTATTATTTTAAAGTTTTGCAAGGCAGAGGTCTGAACTGGGTCTTCATGGATGAAAGTTGAGGTGTCCCTGTCCCTGTCTGGAGGGCTGTGTTCCTTCCTGTTCCCCTCCCCCACTTCCTCTTCCAGTCGGGGCTGCCGCATGCTGTGGCTCGTGAACCCCACTTCAAAGCCAGCAGCCCAGCACCTCTCTGACCTGCTTCCAGCACCATATCTCATCTCCCCGACTCTGACCCTCTCCCTCCCTCTTTTAAGGACCCTACTGAGTCCTTTGGGCCAGGCCAGATAAGCCAAGATAATCTCTTTAATCTGCTGCTCAGCAAATTCGATTCCATTTGCAACCTTAAATTTCCTCTGCCTCCTATCGTGGCATAATCCCAGCCTCCCAGATGTGGACACAGATATCCCCGGGGGCCTTCATTCTGCCCCAGCACAGCAAGGCTGCAAAGCCAGCCAGGGGCAGTTTGTACTCAAATACAAATCGAACCACAGAACCCATTCATGGCTGCCCCTCCTCCCCCTCTGCCTGCTCACCAGGCTGCTTTCTCTGTCCATGAATGGCTTCTCAAAGCACTTCCAGCTTCCCCTGACCAGAACCTCCCCACCCTTCAAAGCTCAGCCTGACTTTCATCTCTGCCGAGGAGCATTTCCTGAGTAAACTCTCCTGGTGAACATCAAAGCCGCGAGGCCACGTCCCCATCTGCTGTCTGCTCCCCAAGTGTTTACACAGTCTGGACCAGGACTCGACTGGAGCGGGAGCCAGCCCAGCTTACTCCTCACCGTCAACACCACTATTAAACCTTCGGGGCAAGCAAAGAGAGCAAGCGTCATCGCTCTTCTGTCAGAAAGCCGTGTGCACTTGCGGAGGGAGTGATCCATGGTCTCTGTCCTCGAATCTTCTCATTGTCACAGGCAAGAGCGCTGGCTCTTCCAATTGGTCCCACAGGCTAGAGGCTGGCCACTGCCCACACTCGGGGCACATGGTCCCATGCACCCAACAGTTCACCTAGGCTGCTTAAAGAGGGGCAACTCCTAGAAGTCACCCGATCAGTCCTCCCCCGAGATATCATGTGGCGCTAAACTCCTACGAGACCAAACCAGCTCCTTGGTGGAACTTTTGGTGTAAGGTAAATCTGTATTTATTCAGCTGTAACTCACTTCACTTTGATTAGCATCATCAAGACATTTGCCACGGGCGATAATCTAAACTACTATTCCCTTACCCTAAATTGGGAGTTTATTTATGGTACTTGGGATTGTTGGGGTGAATCCTCAGCTCAGGAA
This sequence comes from Graphiurus murinus, assembly GCA_004027655.1. Classification (NCBI taxonomy): domain Eukaryota; kingdom Metazoa; phylum Chordata; class Mammalia; order Rodentia; family Gliridae; genus Graphiurus; species Graphiurus murinus. The sequence continues at coordinate 5,858 of PVLC010004730.1, read as the reverse complement.
CTCAGGATCTGCAGGGTCCTGGGCTAACGTGATGGAAAAGAATTTCAGTACATGCCAGACAGAGACATGGACAGAAGTTTGTTTGGGGAAAAGGAAAAAAGGAAGAAATACACATTCAAGAGAGAATGCGGGTCACCTCAAGATGAGGAAAGAATTTTGGGGAGTGCAGGGCTCTCTTCTTAGAGGGGACTTTCGTGAAGGGTGGGCTAGAGGAGGTGTGTGAGGATGATCTCAGTCTGGCAGTCCCCGAGGTGGTTTATGCTGGTCTGGTAGTCTGGTCAGTTCTAGGCTGGATGATCTCAGTCCTGTAGTCCCGAGGCGCTTTCTGGTGGGCTGGTGGGCTGGTCAACCTTTGGGTCCTCAGGCTGATTGGGGTCCTCACTAGCTGACTGACAGATAAGCTGGAGAGTATCCTAAAGTATAGGTTTCTCCAAATATCATACCTGTCTTATTATCAATGCACAGGGCAATTATAATTTCTTTTAGTTCAGATTTCTTTTAGTTCAGATGTTCAGATTTCCCAGGAATTTGGGAGAGTCAGGCCTGGGAAAGAGAACCGGTTTGTGGAGTAGAGGCTAAAGCACTTCATTTCCAGGTTTTTTACACTGAAGTTCTATTTTACTTTCCCTTCCTGTCTATCTCCTTTCTACCTACTTATTTCTTCTATCCTACATCAGGGTCAGTAGACCCAAATTATTTACACTCGCACCTCTTAAGTTCTATTCTTTTAGACCTGCCCACCTCCGATCCTGGTCTCTTCCCTCTCCTTCCCAGTTTCATGCATCCGTACGTGTGAAAATCCTGACTCCCATCCTTCCATCCGTGATCAAAACGCTCAACAGTCTAGAATTGGGGCCAAAGTTCTGCAGGGCAGGGCCAAGACCTGTGGGCTGCTAAGTCCGTGTTTCCTCTGGACGCCATTAACCAGTTAGTAATGCACCTAATTGCCCCAGCCTCCACCCACACTTCCCAGCATGGCCAGAGCAGACCAGGAAGAGCTTGTCAAGTGCCCCGAGGGACAGTAGATGAATTCCCAGGGCCACCCCTGCTCAGGCAGGAAATGAACTCTGTGCACAGTGGCAGCGAGGACCAGTAGCCCTCACTGGACCAGTGTGCCACCTTGACCTCGCCACTCCAGGTCTCAGACCCTAATTTCTTCATCCATAAAGTGGGCCCAGCGGGTTCTCTCCAGCTCTGTACCCCTTCACCACTGGGCCCTTTTCCTGAGACGCGTTGGGACAGTTAAGTGAAATAATGTATATGAAGTTGCCAACACAGAGCCAGGCGAGACCACGGGGCACTCCATGACTAATGCAGCAACAAATGTTTTTCTTGAAACGAATCACGGCTAATTCACATAAGACCGGCATCCAAGCAGGCTGACCGCTGCCAACCCGCCGTTTGCCATGGCGTCAGAACTCCTGGTGCTGTAACCCTGCAGACCCATGTGCCGTTAAAATAAAACCTTACCCGATGTGGAGGCACTTCAGCCTCAGGAACTGAACTTGTCGGGATTTGCAAGAACAAAACTCCCAAATGTAAAAAAGAAGTCATTGGCGAGTGGAATGCAGTTGAGACAGAAGAGGAGGGGCCCCGATCCTCCCCAGGAGATGTTTCTCTGCTTTTCTAAACGTTTATCTGGCTTTTTAGACACAGGTTGTTGTAGGAGGGCACAGTCATTTGTCCATTCAGGATTGCAGGACCAGATTGGGGAGGGGGGGAGGGAGAGATGGGCTGGGGTCCTGTCTCCCAGGTGGGCTCTCAGAAGTGCACCAGTGATCCTGCAGCCCGCCAGCCACACAGCCCCTTGGGAGACCCCGTGTAGCCCCTGCCTGGACTGAGTTGCTGTGGCAGAACCACTGCTCCCAGCCCCGGGTCATGGCTTCCCTGGGGCTTGTGGGCATTTCCCACAGCGTCCAGGGGTGGCGGTAGTGAGCAACTCACCATCTCTGAGACAGAGTGCAGTCCGCCCAGAACACTGTCAAGTACAAACCCCTGGGGCATGCAGAAGGCAAAGACCTGAGGGACCGTGGGTAGAAGTCTGTGACGAGGGTGACCACTGGCTTCATCCACCTTTGACCACAGAAGCTGCATTCCCTGTCCTCAGCAAGCAGCCTGAGAATCCTACGCCCTGCACCGTCTCCCTTGAGCGTCAGCACAAGCCCCGGTAAAGCTCTGTCCCCAGGGCGTTGGTTTGCCTTTGTGTGTTTCTATCTCAAATTGAGCAAAAGAACCCAAGGCTGAGCTGATGCCAGACTGGCCTTCTGGCTGAGCGCAAGTCTGGATTAAAAAGGAGCACTGGGCAGAAGGGGCTCGGTCACAGCAAGGAGGCTGCACGAGGGGTTGGGGAGCTGGACACCCGACATCCGACACCCACCGTCTAATTCAGGATCCCGCCGGGGAGGACTAGCTTGTGTCGAAGTATGGAGATGGATGCGCTTCACGTCCCCTCTGTCATCCGATCTGGTCACCTGCTGGTCTCTGCCCAGGGATGACAGCAGCAGTGACCACACGTGTCCCTTCCAGGGGGAGGCTTTTCGAGACAGACGATGAGGGGCTCCATGTCCCCTTCCCCTCTGCCATTATAACTGGCAACATCCCAACGGAGGCAGCACCACCAGCCTGGCTCCCAGAGAGAACGCCGTGTACAGTGTCATCTCTGTCACCGCGGACAGATGGTTAGAAGGGAATAAATTTCAGGAAGTAGTGAGGAACCCAGCCCCTGGGCATAACCCATTCGAACCTCACAAAGCAGAAAGGGAATGATACATATATGCATATGTGTACCAGGGACGGAACCCAGGGGCATTCTTCCTCTGAGGTACATCTCCAGCCCTTTTTATTTTATTTTATTTTTTAAACAGAAGCTCACTAAGTGCTAAGGGTCTCGCTAAATTGCTAAGGCTGGCCTCAAGCCTGCAATCCTCCTGTCTCAGCCTCTTAAGTACGGGGATTACATACCTGCACCACCACGCCAGCAGGAGATGATTTTAATAATAGACCAAGGCAGCTGAGCTGGACAGAGAGAAGGTAAAGCAAGTCAAGACAGAATGAAGAAGGGAGAGGAACAGGGCCTGAGGTGTGAACTATCCAAGATGAGAACTCACTGCGGTGAGGTACTTAAACAAGAAACCCAGGAGGAGAGAAGGCAGAGACTGCAGTGTGGGTTCTCTGAAACGGAAGTGCTAAGAAAACATACTCTGGTGGTGGGTGTAATTGACTAAGTGAAATCAAAGGGAAAATCGTGGGTGATAAAGAGGTCAAGAGCCCAAGATTCTAGGTCCTGGCAGGCTCATCCAGGTCTCTGCCGCCATGTCTGAGGAGCGTCACGATTACTGGGGTGGGGACAGAGGCTGTGATTTCCTAATGAAGGAGGAACAAAGTAGCGGGAAGACGTTGGCCAATAGACAAGAGAGAGTAGGCTCCGGGAGGTGGGGGTGGGGAGTGGTACCAGGAAGCAAACATAGGCAGTCCACCCCCTGCTCCAGCCAGCGGGGTTCAACAAAAAATTCCGAGAGACCGCAGCGCCCAGCATTCGCTACAGCAAAGAGCTGGCTTTCAAATAAGCCAAATAAGAAGAGGGAATCATTCTGAAAAATGCAGTTTGCTGACCCTGGCGTGATTCGGAAGGCACTGGGAGGGTGTGGGGACAAGGAAGGACATGAGGGACCTGGGCCCTTTGAGAGAAAGAGCCAGAAGAGGGGACGCCGGGGGGTGACAAGGGACGGAGCTCCTCTTGGATAAACCGTGGGATTAGCCTCTCACCAACAGTGCAGGGCTTTGCAGCTTGGCTTTGGGGCTGCAGGCATAACTCACGAGCAGCCTCATTCAATCCCCTGACCCTGCATGCTTCAACCAAATAAGGCCCTCGTCCAGACTCGGACAGAAAGAAGAGAACGCAAACTCTGGAGTGTGGACTCAAGAAGCACAAAACAGAGGGGTCACTGGTGGCCGGCCACTCCTTCCATGCCCCACGCGAGGCAAGAAGACACATCCAGGGTCTGGGCTCCGACCATGAGAGAGGCTTGGCTGGGGACACACACAAAGTCACACCCCCAGCTACTGTGCTGTGACCTCCCTTCTCCTTTAGCAGGCCGCTGGACCTGGGGCTGGCCCACGGTTCTTGGGTCCCAGGATGACCAGAGATGCTAAGAGACACTGGGCTTCAGCTCACCTGTTGGAGGTTTCCTTGGCAACCGGACCTCGGTGAGCTGCTTCCCAGTTTCAATTTGTAGTAACATGGTATCTGGGTCACAGCCACTTCCAAGCCCTTGACGGTCTAATGTGACCACCAAAACCCACCAGAGATTGACAGTTGACCTTGGGGTCGTGTCCTTTGCTCCTTGAGCCACACTGTTGGTGTGGGCCAGAGACACGTCTCAGAAGGAGCACCACACTGCTGCTCTGTATCCTGGAACTAGAGATAGCGGAGATGAACTTCGTAAGGGAACAAATTTCATAACTGTGAGTTCGGGAAAGCGGAAAGCCACATAAATAAAAAGAAATTGCAGGCACTTTTAAAATGTGCCATACCTGTAAAAGCCATTCAGTAAGACATCTTTATTTTTTTAATTAATTAATTTATTTTTTTCAGCACGGATTTTTTATACATTTCTTGAGTACAACAGGGTTACATAGACATTTATGACATATCAATCATTGTCAGATCACAAATAGCACCACTTCTTCGTTTTACACATATAGCCCACATTCTTAACATAGCCTGGTCAAGCAAACTTTCTAGAGTCATAAAACCATACTCCTTTCAGGTCATATATTTACTTTCTAAGGAGTAGGAGGGTCTTTCATCTACACATCCTAGGAGCAATCTCCAGACTTCGAGATGCCAATGTAGCCATAGCAGAAGAGTCAGTACAATTGCTCATATATGCAGATAGCAACTGCCAGGGGGGAGAGGGCCCAGCTGGGCTCCCACAACTCCCTCGCTTTTATTTTAAAATGCACAAAGGACTGTGCCTGTCTTAGGTCGTTTCCTACCAGGTGCTTAATCTTACCCGTCATGGGGTCTCGATGAGTCATTCAACAAGCCCTGTCTTAGTAAGACATCTTTAAAATGGAGCAACAGTTGGGCCAACAGAAAAGAGACGACGTGGGAACAGCACAGGTGGCCACGAGAATCGGGTGGTGCGGCCGTGGTGCTAGCACACTGGTGGCAGAGCCTGGCATCAGCGCCGCAGCATCATAAAGTACCATCACCGCCTACTTCGTGAGTGGCTACTAAACACCAAGCACCTGGATTCCCCCCTCCCAGAGCCGTGGTTTCTAGAATTCACCCTCCTGGCCCCAGCCTCCTCTCTCCTGCCCCCTGTGCTGTGGGTCTCCATGGAGGCTTTGCCCGGCCCTGGCCCAAAGGCTGGTGCTCCCCACGGGCCACCCTTGCTTCTCCTGGCTCTTGACACCTTCTCCTCAGGGGACAGTGTTTGCTTGAATCCAAAGTTCTGGCTGCACAGAATTTCCCTCCAGTCTCTACCACCCGGCCAACTTCCACCCCTGCTTCAGACACAAGGGTCTGACTGTTTGCTGACTCACTTATGCCCAGGAGACTCTCAAAACCCACATTCATTATTTTCTTGAGCATTCTATAGCGTGCTGTGTGTTCCCTGTGCCAGGAGCGGGTCCACCGTGCACCCGGTGGCATCAGCCAGACTGCGGGAAGCTTTGAGGCTCATTCCTCCCATCATGGGCTGCAGGGGGCCGGACTCGGAGTCCTCTGCGTCGCTCGTCTCCTTGTCTCCTTGTCTCCTTGGCGTCTCGTCAGCCACACGCCCGCTTCCCACCCACCTCTCTCCCTCTCCTGTCTCTCTGTCTCCTTCCCCCTCTTCCTCCTCCTCCTCCTT
>PVLC010004729.1:0-82455 GCA_004027655.1 Graphiurus murinus | reverse complement strand
AAAAAAAAAAAAAAAAAAAAAAAAAAAAAAAAAAAAAAAAAAAAAAAAAAAAAAAAAAAATCTATGGGCCAATTGAGATAACCTGGGAGGTGAGTGTAGTCAGAAAAGAGAAGAGGTCCAAAGGTCTTGAGACTTGGGGCCTTCTAACAATTAGATATCAGGGTTATGAGACCCTAAGTAGTCAGTGGAGTAGAACTAAAACCAGGAGAGTGGGCAGTTCTAAAAGACAGCCAAGAAAGCATAGCAAGGAAGGAAGAGTGACTGAGTATATTAGATCCTGCTGTGGGTCAAGTAAGACGAGAAAGGATGATCTTGGTGGCACACTGGGGGAAACCTCTTGAGTTCAAATAAGCTTGGAGTAGATCATTTTGGAGAGAGTGAATACAGACAACTCTTTCCAAGAATTGTATTACAAAGGGAAGGCGATCCGAGGGGTAGCATCTAGAAGAGGGTGGGGGTAGAGGGAGCTTTTGTTTTAAAAGTGATTGGTGTGCTGATGAGAATCATATGCTAGAAAGGGGTTCAATCTCCAGCAAAACACACACACACACACACACACACACACACACACACACACACACACACACATCTTAAGATGATCTCTAAGAAATGACTTAAAAGGCCACAGGCCTGATCCCTATTTTTGGCCTTATTGCACAGCATACTGACCATATAATTCCTTGAAAGTACCATAGTTCCTCTTGTTCTTGGGTCTGAGCCCAAGCTGTTTTCTCTCTCTCTCTCTCTCTCTCTCTCTCTCTCTCTCTCTCTCTCTCTCTCTCTCTCTCTCTCTCTCTCTGTCTCTGTAAAGTCCTACTAGCCCTCCTCACCCCTGCCTCACTCTGTTGGAATAACTGAAGATCTTACCTCAGCCACTACTTCCTCACAGAAGACTTCTCTGACTGAGTCAAGTAAGCATGCAACCATTTTACTTGTGTGGTCCTGTGATTAATGACTGACACATGTTTTGTACTCAGTACATGTCAGTGGAAGGAATCAATGAATAATATATGCACTATTTCTAGAAATTCAGTATGATAGTTTAAACTTTAAGCAAGATTGTGACTTATCCTCTAGCCACACTGAAAGGGTTTGAGGAAGAATATAATTAAATCGCTTGTGTAAAAGGAGTTTCTTAAGAGAACTTATTTATTTATTTTTTTTAATTTAATTTTTATTGTAGTAATTTGTGCAATATAACATACATCTTTGTTAAGTACAAGTTGTTAATAACATATTTGCACAAAATTCTCATTTGACCCCTTCCCCAATTTCCACCCCGCTCCCTCGCCCTCCCTCCCCCTCACGTTCAGTTCAGTGAGTGACCTTGATATGATTGTGTAAGTACATCATGTGCCTTAGGGTGTCCCTCTGCCCCATGCATACACTACATTTAAATCGACTTCTTTGCTTATCGAGGATCTCTCCTTTTCATCTGGAGACCCTCCTATACCCCATCTTCTCCCTAGCATCCGCATATTAGGGAGAACATATGCTTCTTTACTCTTTGTGACTGGCTAATCTCGCTTAACATAATGTTTTCCAGTTGCATCCATTTCCCTGCAAAGAACATGATTTTGTTCTTCTTTATGGCTGAGTAAAATTCCATTGTGTACATATCCCATAGTTTTGTAATCCATTCATCTGTGGTTGGACATCTTGGCTGCTTCCATAGTTTGGCTATTGTGAATTGAGCCGCTATAAACATAGATACACATGTATCGGTCTGATAGTTTGGTTTCCATTCTTTTGGGTATATACCCAGTAGTGGTATTGCTAGGTCATATGGTAGGTTCACTCCCATTCGTCTGAGGGTCCTCCATACTGTTTTCCACAGTGGTTGCACAAGTTTGCAATCCCACCAACAATGTATTAGGGTTCCCACTTCTCCACACCCTTGCCAGCAGGTGTTGTTATTCGTGTTTTTTTATGATTGCCATTCTGACTGGAGTTAGGTGAAATCTTAGGGTAGTTTTGATTTGCATCTCCCTGATTGCCAAAGATGTGGAACATTTCCCCATACATTTATTGGCCATTTGTATTTCTTCTTTTGTGAAGTGTCTATTTAGATCCTTTGCCCATTTTTTAATTGGGTTATTTGCTTTCTTAGTTGCGATTTTCTTGAGTTCTTTGTATATCCTAGATATTAGACCTCTATCTGAAGTGTAACTGGCAAAAATTTTCTCCCACTCTGTAGGCTCTCTGTTTAGGTTCTTGATAGTTTCCTTTGCTGTGCAGAAGCTCTTCAGTTTAATGCAATCCCATGTATTGATCTTCCTTTGAGCTGCTTGTGCTTTTGGGGTCTTGTTGAGAAAGTTTTTACCTGTGCCTATGTGTTCAAGTGTTGGTCCTATGCCTTCTTTGAGTAGCTGCAAGGTCTCTGGTCTTACTTCCAGGTCCTTGATCCACCTTGAGTTGACTCTTGTGCAGGGTGAGAAAGTGGGGAGAAAAACTGCAAGAGTTCCCACTAAAGATAGGAACAAGACAAGGATGTCCATTATCACCTCTTCTGTTTAATATAGTACTCGAGACTCTAGCCAGAGCAATAAGGCAAGAGAAGGAAATCAAAGGGGTAAAAATAGGGAAAGAAGAACTAAAACTCTCCCTTTTTGCAGATGACATGATACTATACTTAGAAGACCCAACAAACTCAACCAAAAAACTTATAGAACTGATCAACAAATTCAGTAAGATATCCGGATACAAAATCAATCTTAAAAAATCAGAAGCCTTTCTATATGCCAACCATAATTCAACCGAAAAAGAAATCCAGAAAGCAATTCCACTCACAATAGCACCCCCAAAAATAAAATACTTAGGGATAAACCTAACCAAGGAGATTAAAGACCTCTATAAGGAAAATTACAGAAAGCTGAAGAAAGAAATCGATGAAGACCTTAGAAGATGGAAGGATCTACCATGCTCTTGGATAGGCAGAATAAATATCATCAAAATGGCCATCCTCCCAAAACTGATCTACAAATTCAATGCAATACCCATGAAATTGCCAAAGGAGCTCCTCACAGACATAGAAAAATCAGTCCTTAAATTCATCTGGGAAAACAAAAAGCCCAGGATAGCCAAAATAGTTCTTAGCAATAAAAATCATGCAGGAGGCATCACAATATCTGACTTTAAACTCTACTACAAAGCCACAGTAATAAAAACAGCATGGTACTGGCACAAAAACAGACACATAGACCAATGGAGCAGAATAGAAGACTCAGAAACAGACCCACAGACTTACAGTCAACTGATTTTTGACAAAGGAGCCAAAAATATACACTGGAAAAAAGATAGCCTCTTTAACAAATGGTGTTGGAAAAACTGGTTAACTATATGCAAGAAAATGAAAATAAACCCCACTTTCTCACCCTGCACAAGAGTCAATTAAGAGAACTTTTATGAGAATGCTAGACTTTTGCAATTTAGACTATAGTTTCACACATAAAATGAAGTAATTCCCATATTCTTTTTTTTTTTTCCCCAGTACTAGGGATTGAATTCAGGGGTATTCTACCTCTGAGCTATACCCCCAGTCCTATTTTTTATTCTTTATTTTGAAACAGGGTCTCACTAAGTTGCGGAGGGCCTCACTAGGTAGCTGAGGCTGGCCGAAAACCCGGATTCTCCGGTCCTCAGCCTCACAAATGCTGGGATTACAAGCGTGCGCCACAATGCCCAGCTCCCATATTCTTTTTAATATGCTATCACTTTCAAACTAAATACTTTTTAAGGCTTAAACACTGTTCACTTAATATAATATAGATTTCAGTACTCAAATAATTCTAAATTATTTGTGTACTTGCTGCTTTGTCAAGTCCATTGATAACATCATTTCAATTTTCATAAGATTTCTGTCTTAGAAGAGTCAAGGAAATATAAATTTCATTATACACAAAGATGACCACATCTACAATTTACATGAATAAAAGACACATTAAAGCCAGATGTGGTGAGCATGCCTGTAATCCCAATGAGGATCTCAGGCTTGAGGCCAGCCTCAGCAACTTAGCAAGGTTCTGTTTCCAAATAAAAAAATAAAAAGGAGCCGGGCTTGGTGGCACACACTTGTAATCCCAGTACTTGGGAGGCTGAGACCAGAGGATTCAGGTACGTGACCAGCCTCAGCTACTTAGTGAGGCACTCCGCAACTTAGTGAGACTCTGTTTCAAAATAAAGAATAAAAAATGGGACTGAGGGTGTAGCTTAGAGGTAGAATGCCCCTGAGTCCAATCCCCAGTGCTGCAAAAAATAAAAATAAAAATAAATAAATAAATAAAAATAAAATAAAAAATTTTAAAAAGGGCTGGGGTGTAGCTCAGAGGCAGAACGCCCTTGGGTCCTATCCCCATTACCAAACAAACAAGCAACAACCACATTAATAGCTCTATCAGACCAGTTTTTAGTTGTGAAGAAAGAAAAGCACCGTGGCTGATAAAAGCCAAAGAGGAATTTATTGAACAAATATTATATAACTCAGAATTTCCAAGAAGATAGGAAAGCCAGGCCTGGAAAACGGGCTAACAGAAGGCAGACTGGTTATCAAGGGACCCTGTGGCCACAGTCAGGCACTGTTGCTGCCGCCACTGCACTTGGCGCCCCAGAGGGCATTGCCACCTGCAGCACTGATGCACGGCTGCGCTGTACCCAGAAGCAAGTGCAGCTGCAGCCCCTCTCGCGTGGTCAGAATGGTTCTCTACTGCCACAGCTTCTCCAGGTCACAGATTTCTGGCACACACTCCGAAGTATGTGTCTTATTTATTAAGCCTTTGTCTTCTGCCGGTATTCTAGCTGAAGGAGGCTGGCAAGCAAAGATTTGACCTGTTGGGCTTCTAGGATAGAAGGAGAGCTTTCCTTCATATCCCAATTTGCACGGGGTAGAATTAAAATAATTCCCTTAATAAGTAAGGGAGTTCAGATAGTTAAAAAAAAAAAAAAAAGGAAAGAAAGAAATCAAATAAGATAGAAGTATTACACAAATTATGGTCCATGTATGCAAAGAAATAGTAAGTGGTCATGAATATACCTTTGACTAGTGCTTAATAACATAGTCTATAATATTTTATTAAAATGATATGGGAATTTATATACAACATGACCCTGATTACTTTTATATATTTATCAATATATGTACTAATTGTCATATACAATTATGTATCGTTCATCTGTTAGTGGAAACCTGGGTTGTTTCCACCTTTGGCTCTTGTAAATAATGTTGCTTTGAACACTGGTGTACAGGTATCTCTTCCAGTCTCTGCTTTCAATTCTTTCAGGTATATACCCAGTAAAAATGCTGGATCATATGGTCATTTTATTTCAAAAAATTTTAGGAACCACCATAGTTTTCCACACTGATAGAGTTTTACATTCCCACCAGCAGGACACAGGGCTCAGATTTCTTCACAACCTTCTGATTTTCTGGGTTGTTTTTGTTTTTTTTTTTTTCAAATAAAAACCATCTTAATGGGTGTAAAACAGTGTCTCGTTGTGGCTTGGGTTTGCAGGTCCTTAATGACTAGTGATATGGAGCAGCTTTTCCTGCTATTGGCCATTCATGTATTGTTTGGGGGAAAATTTCTGCTCAGGTTCTTTGCACATTTCTTAATCCCGTCTTTTGTTTTTTTGTTGTTGCATTGTTCCCTTGACTCTTGAGATCATGATGTTTTCTTACAATACATCTTCTAATGACTTCGAAAACATTAGAAAATAAATGTAAAGAGAAAAGTTAGTAAAAAGTAGTATTCTATTTTAGGGGATACAATCATTACATCTGGTTCTACACAAGCAAGGCAGTTTCTAAGTGCCTCAACAGATGGTTCAAAATGAATGAGCTTTCCTGGTAGAGTTATAACAAATTTCATTAAATTAAAAATCCCAATTAGCAGATGCCTTCAACAGTTGGTGTTCTCTCTGAAGCTAATCTGTAGCCAGAGACATTTTGTGTGTGTGTGTATGTGTGTGTATTTTTCACTTGTAGTGAGTTTAGATCTTTGAAACTTGAGATTTTCTACAAAATACTACTTTGGTATCTTAGTAATATTTGGTTTTAGGAGAGTTGAAGAGTAAGAAGATGAAGAGATGAGTAACTTCATCTCATCTTTGTCAAAAAAGGCACAACAGAAGATGGCTCAATGTTAATAAACATAAAAGATTTGTAAACAGGACATATGTGTATGAATTTCTTTATAAAAATCAATGAAACAAACTGAGTGTGGTGGTGCATGCCTGTAATCCCAGTACTTGGGAGGCTGAGACAGGAAGATCACAGGTTTGAGGCCAGTCTCAGTGATTAGCAAGGTCCTCACCAATTTAGTGAGACTCTATTTCAAAATAAAAAACAAGCTGGGTGTGGTGACGTATACTTGTAAACCCAGTACTTGGGAGGCTGAGACAGGAGGATCACGTATTTAAGGACAGCCTCAGCTACTTAGTGAGGCTCTCGGCAACTTAGTGAGACCTTTTTATCAAAAAAAAAAAAAAAAAAGAGCCAGGCGTGGTGGCGCACGCTTGTAATCCCAGCATTCGGGAGGCTGAGACCGGAGGATCCGGGTTCGCGGCCAACCTCAGCTTCCCAGTGAGGCACTCCGCAACTTCGTGAGACCCAGTTTCAAAATAAAGAATAAAAAATAGGGCTGGGGGTGTAGCTCGGAGGTAAAATGCCCCTGAGTTCAATCCCCAGTACCGCAAAAAAAAAAAAAAAAAGAATAAAAAATAGGACTGAAGTGTAGTTCAGAGATAGAATACCCCTGGGTTCAATCCCCAGTAATGCAAAAGAAAAAAAAAAAAGACAAAAAGCAAACAAAATAAATTTAAAAAGAGGGCTGGAGGTGTAGCTCAGAGGTAGAATGCCCTTGGGTTCAATCCCTAGTGCCCCTCCCACACACAAAAGATACACTAAGGCTATATTGCTATAGGTTGCAATATATATTAAATTAATGGAAGTTGAGTATTATAAATTTCTATTTTACTGAGATCATCAAAATAGAACTGTACTTATAATCCTTACAATTACTATTGTCAGATATTCTAAAAACGTAGCTATTTACCAGAATGAGTAAAGAATACAAACAAGCTGAGTGCAGTGGCACATGCCTGCAAGACCCTTAGTAACTTAACAAGACTCTGTTTCAAAATGAAAAATAAAATAGGGCTGGGGGTGTAGCTCAGAGGCAGAATGCCCCTGGGTTCAATCCTCAGTCAAAAAAAAAAAAAAAAAAAAGGGTACAAACAAATCTATGACCGGACAATTGGATAATTCGTATTTATTGCATGAAAGTATTATTTAATATGAATTTAAGATAATATATCAAAATATTTCATTCCATAAAGTCATACCAAATGCTTTAGGAGCCAGAGTTTTTCCTTTGTACAAATCATGGAACATACTTAGTGGGAAGGCTAATAGGAAAAGACAGGACAGTGCAGAGGAGTACCAATAAAACCACCCAGGCTGTACCGCCCACTGAGAGTTTATGCTGGAGAGCCCATGATCATGTCAAGCTCATCCCACATTTAAAGCAAACCCATCACCTCCCACCTGTTGATGGTCCTAATATCCAACTGCAGCCATCCACGTCCTACCCCTCACTCGATAGCCGGGTAGACAGCAAGTTCTTCGTCTTAATTAACCACAACAGTCTGGCAAAACTGAGCTTCTTTAAATCTTGCTTTCATCTGTATCCTTTCTATGTAAACTTTTTTTTTTTTTTTTTTGGTACTGAGGATTGAACTCAAGGGCATTCTAACTCTGAGCTATACCCCCAGTCCTATTTTTTATTCTTTATTTTGAAACAGGGTCTCACTAAGTTGCAGAGTGCCTCACTAGGTAGCGAGGGTGGCCTTGAACCTGGATCCTCCAGTCTCAGCCTTCCAAATGCTGGGATTACAAGTGTGCGCCACCACGCCCGGCTCAATGTAAACATTTTAAATGGCTCCTTCTTTAATCTCACATCAAGTCTTTTAAATTTTGGCCTTCTCAAATTTCCATACTTTGGCTCTGCCTTTCCTCTCCAGCAGTCTTTGTTCTCCTCACTCCTATGCCATCTTTACAGGTCCCTTGGGATTCTATCTCAGCCTCCCAAGTACTGGGAGTACCAGTGTGTGCCACCATGCCCGGATAGCCTGGGATCTTTTGAAAATGCAAATCTAATGCTGGTACTTCCCGGCTTGAAATCCTTCAAAAGCCTCTAATTGATCTTAGGCTCATTATGACTGACCTGTGTTTCCAGGATCTCCTGGATAATAAGTTTCCCAGGAATATAGATTTCAACTCACAACTCTCTCCTTCTTACTTTGCAATCCACACCCAATTTTTGTCTTTCAGTTCTTTCCAAGCTGGGTCAGTTTCCTATGACAGCCAAGATTTGTTTTTCTTTCTTTTCCACTGTTAGATTTGTATCCATTTATGTGATCATTTAAAGTCTTTCCCCCCTCACTAGAGTATAAAGCTCATGTGAGCAAGGGTCAAGTCTCTTAAAATCTCTATTATTTGAGACTTAATAGATGCTTAATGAATATTAGTTAAATGAACAAGTGCACTTTTTATATCAAGGAAGCCTCCCCAAACCTTAGATTTTCTTTCAGATCTCAGTGAACCCTGCTCTCCACCCCAGAATAATGTGAGAATTTGAAACACTTGACCATTGTATATTGATTCGTGCTTTATTTACACATAAACCACTTACATGAATTTTACAATATAAATGTGCTTATAATTTCAGATAGTAAAAGTAGAAGATATTTTTCTTCAATTTCAACTGTGAAGTCTTAGACAAATATCCACTTAGGATAAACCAAAAATTATGTAAAGTTTAAAATATAGGCTACATTACTGCACTGCAAGATACATTTAACTGATCGATCATTTCAGACTACAAATTCATTTCAAACTATAAATGTACTGGCAATGCTCTGATCACACACAGACATTCTCTGCGATGCAGTTATATAACAGAGGTAGGTATGCAAAATGTATTAATAATTGCTTGAGCCATGCTGTGCTGGTAATGCTTAACAAGCAGATCTTCAGGGGGGAAAACCCTAAAACTTCAATTCATCATGTTCGTCGATTTCTGAAGTAACTCTCCCACTGTGGTCAATTTCACACTTCCAGATGGTTACTGAGGGCAGCATTAGAAAGCAATGCTAACTAACAATTGTCTCTTGCCAGTGTGAACTGGGTCCAGCACACCTCTTATAAGTTGCATGAGTCTGATGGAAAAAAAAAAAAAAAAGACTTGACTGTATGTGGGTATCCTATGTAGATTAGGTTTCTTCAATTTGAAAAAATCTCTAGAAGAATGGGTAGAATATATATACAGCTATGATAAAATGAGCACAGGTTTCACCTCTTCCTAGAATAATAAAATAAAAAGTTACTACTTTTAGAAGGTAGTTTAAAGGAAATACTTCAATTAACTTTAAATAAGGCTGAGTAAACTTTTTCTGTAAAAGACCAGATAGAAAATATTTTAGGTTTGGCAGGTGGTACAATCTCTGTCACAGTTATGAAACTCTACGATTATATCATGAAAGCATCCATCAACAATCCATTAAGAAATGGATGGAATTGAGCATGGTGGCTCAGGCCTGTAATCTCAGTGCTTGGGAGGCCAAGACAGGGGGATTGCAGGTAGAGCCCAGCCTCAGCACAAGACTATCAGCAATTTAGCAAGACTGTTTCAAAATAAAAAATAAAAAGAGGTTGGGGGTGTAGCTTGAGGCAGAATGCACCTGGGTTCAATCCCCAGTACAAAAAAAGAAGAAGAAAAAGGAGAAGGAGGAGGAAGAGGAGGAGAAGGAGAAAGGAAGGAGGCAGGCAAATAGTCTGGATCTCTCCCTAACCCTAGGGCAGATCATCTTGATTAATCTAAGCCAACTATGGAAAGGCCATTTTCCTTGCTGGTGAATGCCTTAACAGTGGGCATGTCTATAACGCTGAACTGTGTGACCATGAGGTAGGATAGAAGAAATAAAATATTAGGCAGAAAGAAGACAAATTGGGAAGGAAAAGGGAAATATAGTTTTAAAATCTGGAAACTTCGTAATCTCTAACTCCACTCTATAGGATGTGTTCTGTCTTAGAAGCCTCAATGAGCCAAGACCCTTAATCACAAAGGCCCCTCTCCCCACCTGAGATTCCTGAGACGCTTAGTAAACAAAGGATCCCTGGGGAGGACAAAGGTCAGGCACCAAGCTATCACTACCCGGGATGCTGGGGAACAGGAGGAAGACGAGGTCCAGATTGCCACTCTGAGACCCCACCCACCCCCTCCTGGGGTTTCTATAAAAGAACTGAAAAGGCTGCAAAGACTCTCTTGCCCAGATGCTCTGCCCCTCTCTCCTGCCTTCTCCCCCGAGTCCCTCACTTTTCTAAATAAAACCTGTCTTTTCTCTGACAGGTGCATGCTGAAATTCTTTTCTGCCACTTAAGCCAAAAACCCTATAGAACTATCATGTTTTCCAGTGACATAATTATTGGTGAGCAAGCCAGGAGATTCAGAGAAATTGACATCGATAAGTCCACTAAAAATGTGTGTGTGGGTTTTTTTTTTGTTTTTTGTTTTTTTTTTTCATCCCTTTTTAAATGTTCTATTTGTGGGTGTAGAGCGCAGGGGAGTGCGGGTGAGCTCGGTGGAGGTGTGTGGGTTAGGGAGGCGCGTCAGTTTTCCCTCACAGTGAAGTGGGGCCATGCCCCCGTCAGCTTTGCCTCCTTCCCGGGCATCTTAGCGGAGGGGAGGAGGCTGAGACCACTCTCTGCCCTCTCGTCTTTCCCTGAGCCTCTTGCTAGGCCCATGAGACGCCGTGGCACTGTCCTCGGGTTGCATGCGAAGTTGCCCACTGTCCGCGAGGGTGAGCTAGCAGGCAAACTCACGCCCTCCTGACCAGTGCTAGCTAAGATTTTTCTCTCTCTCCCTCACTCTGTCCCTGTCTCTCCCTCGAGCCATGTGGTTACTGCTGATGGAGGGTATGGGGTGCGGCACTTTCAGAATATTTGTACTTAATATTTAGAAAGATAAATAGAATCTTATTTTGTTTTATAAACTGGTATAGTCAGAAGAAAAATGTTTTTCTTTGACTCCTTGCCTCAATTAATATGCTGTTTAGCCGGGCGTGGTGGCACACACTTGTAATCCCAGTACTTGGGAGGCTGAGAACAGAGGATGGGGCTTGCGTCCAGCCTCAGCTACTTAGTGAGGCCCTCCGCAACTTAGTGAGTCCCTGTTTCAAAATAAAGAATAAAAAATAGGACTGGAGATGTAGCTTGGAGGTAGAATGCGCCTGGGTTCAATCCCCAGTACAGGGGGGAAAAAAAAAACTGTTTAATTAAGAGGGAACAGTGCCACCTACAGGCGATGGAAATTACTTAAAATGAGCTTTGTTTCACAGAAAAACAAACAAAAAACCCTTGCAAAAAGGCATTCATCTTCCCTAGTCAAGGGAAAGGAGCAACAGCTATATATGTGTAAATCTCTTGTTAACATCTAATTTTGTTTTATCTAGAAAATGTCCTCAGAAAAGACCTTTGCAAGTTTTGCTTATTCTGTTTTAGATAATTTGCTTGTGTGTTTTGCATGTAAGGGTTATAATTTTTTTTTTTTTTTCGGTACTGGGGATTGAACTCAGGGGCATTCTACCTCTGAGCTACACCCTCAGCCCTATTTTTTATTCTTTATTTTGAAACTGGGTCTCACTAAGTTGCGGAGTGCCTCATTAGGTAGCTGAGGCTGGCCGCGAACCCGGATCCTCCGGTCTCAGCCTCCCAAATGCTGGGATTACAAGCGTGACCCACCACGCCCGGCTTGGGTTATAAATTTTTAAGAGCAATCAAATGACTGGGCATGAAATCTCAGGAATATTCTCTTTTTAAGAAACATTTTGTTTTGTTTGGCTTTTTCTGTAGGGGCTGAAAAGGCACCCTGAGTTAATGACCCTGAGCTGGCTTGGAGGATCCAGTAGGGGCTAATGGCGCATCCTGAAACATAGAGGCTAGAACGCCCTAAACAAACAAACAAACAAACAAACAAACAAAAATCCCTGCACGTTGGATTCAAGGATGCTTGTTTCCCAATGATTGCAGATGGAATGAGCCAGCATTTTTCATTCAGATTGAGCTGCATATCTCCATGACAGGGACGTCTATCATAGTAAGGCAGCGCAGAGGACCTGGAAACAGAATTAAAGCACCATCTGCATTCCCCTTTCTGTGAGGTTGAGGGAGATGAGTAGGAAGGTGAGAGACTGACGGGCACCAGGGAATCAGGGCCCTGACCAGCCCACAATAATCATTCAAATTAAGGATGGAAACTGGGAAAAAGTCATTGGTCCCCAAAACCCAATTCTGACCAGTCATTAAAAATCAGACAGGAAACCTCAAGAAGGTTTAAAAAACCCCTCACCAAGAGCTTTGAGGTCAGTCTCTTTCCGGGACCCCCCCTTAAGGGGGTAGCTGCTTTGTCCTCTGTCTTTCTCTAACTTAAAATAAGCTTTTATATTTCTATGCCCTTCACTAGTCCTTGGACTTCATGTTGAGATCCACTGGACAAGAACCCTAAGAAACACCCCCATTTCAATTTAAAGATTAACAGCTGGGTGGGGGACAGACACTGATCTGTTCCTGATTGTCTTTGTTTTGTCTCATTTATTGAAAAATTCTAGTTTTGTGATTTTATTCTCTTTTCGCTTTATCTTTTCAGAATAACTAAAAACCCTTGAAAGCATGCAAAAAAAACTTATGAGATCATGGCAATTCAATCTCTATCCCTGAGAACGCATCCCTTGAGTGCATATTAAATAAGTGAAAGACAAAAATATTAAAAAATAGGAGGAAACTAGTTTTTTGTTACCTTTCTTGGCCCTAATGTAAATTAGAAAATGGAGGCTTGTTCTATGAGTGGGAAGAAAAATGGGCAGAGATCTAAATACTTGGATTTTTCCCCCTGAGGAATATAATGTGGTGATGTTTGATGGAGATCTGCCTCATGGTGACAGTAACCACCTGAACCATTTTATTTCAGTGTCATCCATGATTGGCAGTCCCTGTTCCACACATTGTCTACTGTATGCTTCTATGTTTGTGTCCTCTATTCTATAATCCGTTACTCATTGTATTACATAATAGGCATCTGTGATAGGTTGTTTTTTGATTTTGGGGACTATACATTTGGCTGTATGTTTAGTTGTCTATGGAGATTCAATGCCTGGAAAGTTAAAGCCATAAGATATGTGTTTGTTGTCTACTTTTGTGTATGTCTGTATCCATAAGTGTATTGCCTGTCTATTGTCTACATGGTACCAAAATTAGCATATAAAAGAGCGCTCATAAGTAAAAAAAAAAAAGAAAGAAAGAAAAAAGAAAAAAAATTCCAAATACCTTGTAGTTAAAGTGGCTCAAATCTTTAACAAATAAAACTTAAGTTTATTGAAAAAATTAAAGTAAGAGATGTCATTAAAAGTTAATAGATTTTTTTTTCAGGTTATCCAGTTAAGATTATATTGACTGTTCCTATTTAATATTTAGATTGCAATGTTCATTGCTTTTAGAATTTTTTATTTGTTAAAACAATAATTTAAAGTGCTGACTATGGCTATTTTTATTTATTTATTTATTTATTTATTTATTTATTTATTTATTTATTTATTGCGGTACTGGGAATTGAACTCAGGGGCATTCTATCTCTGAGCTATACCCCCAGCCTTATTTTTTATTCTTTCTTTGGAAATAGGGTCTCACTAAGTTGCAGAGGGCCTCACTAAGTAGCTGAGGCTGGCCACAAACCCAGATCCTCTGCTCTCAGCCTCCCAAATGCTGGGATTACAAATGTGCGCCGCCCGGCTCGACCATGGCTATTGAAATGGGTAAATTAGTTAAATATAAGTAAGTTTTTAAATAAATGGCTTATCTTTAAAAATAAATTGTGTATAAGTCAGTTAAATGCTAAATATCAATTGCTAAATATAAAGTGTTGTTGGCTTAACATCAGCAAAAGACAATATATTTTAGTCTAATAAATGTTTTTTTATATATGTAAGGAGCAATTTAAGATTGCATTCTTTTGGATGTTAACTAAACATAAGTTACTAGGAGTTAAAGTTCTGATTGATATGTGAATCTATACATACATTAGGCTAAAAAATTCTTAGGCTGTGATTTGATAAACAGCTATTTAGAACATTATTAAGGGTGCTAAGTGTTTTATCTTACCTAAAATAAGTAATTTATCTAAATTGAGATATTTGTTATAGGAGTTGTTTTAGTGTAAGGACTGTTTTAATTGTTTATAGTTAAAAAATTTGTTGAGACAAAGGTAAATCCAATAAATAATAGGAGATATTCATAGGTATGAGGAGGTATTATAATAAAAAAGGGGGAAATGCTTTTAAAAGGATTTTTATATCCCAAAATTTTATTCTAAATGACTGAATTATCCTATACAGGAAAGGAATTTGAGAACAAAAATCAGAAGGCTATGTAAGTCACAGAGAGTTGGAGGAAGTTAAAATATGTTGAAGATAATTTAGATTTTTTTCATAAATGGTTAAAATGAAAAGGTTAAAGGGTTTTCTAAAAACAATACTTAATGTATTGATTCTATATTTGAAACAATTAGTGTTTTTCAAGATATTAATCTGCTCTTGGAAAAATTCTTTTTTTTTTTCAAATATTAGCCTAGGAATTTTTTTTTTCATTTCATTAAGATAATTTCCTGTGTTATATTTAAAACAATATGGTTTTGTGCTCTTAACACTTACTAAGAACTAGCTTAAAGGTTGTGTTTTAGCAAGATATTCTCTTATGTTTACTGTCTTTGATTACCTAGCAAGTTGCATCTTAGCAAGATCAGGGTTTAAATGTCTATATTTTATACCTTTTTAATGATTGCTTCGTGGCTAAGACTAAATGAATAAACTATAACTTTGAGTTACTACATTTGATACTCTATATATCTGTGACCATAGATGTGTATATATCTGAGAGCTAAATATGCTGTGTATCTAGGTTCATCCAAACATTTCATAAGAACTTGTAAAGGTGTATGAGTTTTATATATGTGTGAGCTAACCAATGAGTGATCTCTTTATGCAAAGTGCATTGTATTTGTACCTTAAGTTACTAAAACTTCTGTCATCTATGTTTTGGTACCATTCAGAAATCTATCATTATGACCTAGTTTACATCTGTTTGCTTTGAATAAATGTTTTATGATTGTATAAGAGAGATACCATCAAGTAATACTTCTGATTATTAATACTGTTCTCTAAACTTATAAAAATCTAGAGCTATTCTTTGATTTTTTTATCAATACTATTAACCTACATATACTTGTACTTATAATTATCTCACTTAGCCATAAATTCTAAATTTCACTCTAATGGTTGTTAATTTAAGATTGTCTTAAGTTAAGGTTAAGATACAATATGTGAACTTCTATGTATCATATTAATTATTACTGAGTCCTTTATAAGTTAAATATATTGTGTTTTCCAAGTATCTTCTAAAATGCAAATCTTAAGAAAATAATCAAGATGATGTCCTATAAACAAAAAAATGGTTAATAGTAATTTTATGAGGTTTATATTTGTATATTCCTAAATTATATTATGATCATCTTCAAGCAAATATAATTGAAATGCTGGAACACTTGGCATTCCAAATTATGCTACTCTGATAAGAAAAATTGGGTAAATATATATATGAACAGGAATTTGTTTATGTCATCAAATATTATTAGAACTATTATGTAAACTGGATTTATTTTATACCTAATAGTTTTGTTTTGCATTTTCCTTGTATAGCTTTGTAATTGTTTTCTGTTAACATTATAGATGTACAACTTGAGAGAATAACCTAAACCCTGGAAAACAGGCTATGATATTGACCTCTAATCATTAAAAAGGATTGGTGAAACTGACCATCTGGGTGCTCAATAAGTGAATCTTAGAAAACAACCAGGAAGTAAAAGGGCTAAAGGACAGCCAGTATTTTGGCCCTAGCCCTCCAGGGTCAAATAGGACCCAGGGGAAGACCTCACTAAGGCCCCTGCAACTCCAGTGAATAATCTGACCTCCAAAAACAGGGGGATCATGAAGACCCCAGAGACTGGTAGCCACCAGCACGTACTTTGTAAAAAGGAGGGTTGTTGGATAGGAACTGTCCCCTGTGCTTCAAGGGAAGCAAATGGTCATCAAGACCATGACTCATCCTGGCAGATGGTGCAACTGATAGAGGAGTAACCCTGAGGAGTCTTGACCGACCTTAACAGCAAAAATTTTATAATTCATGATTGCCCAACATTGAACTAACTACTTGGCCTTGAACACCCAGCAGGGAAGTGTAAGCAAAACAAGTGTGCTAGTCTAGGGTAAAGACATATTCATGGAGCCATTTAAAAGACTCCACATAATTTATCTAGCTATCTTCCAACTCTGGCTTCCCCTTATATTATGCTTCTGCTTTTAGGCTCACAGAAAATATAATATGACACTGATGTCCAAAACTTCTGAATATTTGTAAAATGCTATAAAGCTAAACCTGTCCCTCTTGAGGTTTTTCAAGTCCTGAAACACCAACACCATAAAAGACTTATTCCTGTAAAGTACTAAAGGGTCTAAAAGTCTTGCTCAAAGTTAAAAAAACAAAGCCTGTTTAAATTCCCCTATGTAGTATAAACTAGGAATCTTGCTTCTTTCTACTCTTGTGAAACCTTTTTTTTTTTCCTTTTTGATATAGGAATTCCTTTGCTAAACCAGAAATTTTAAAGATACTTGAGCAGTTAATGGGTATCCCAAAAATCAGGAAAAAAGATCTTCCAAATATGTAAAAACAAGACAGATGGCAGGGGTATATATTTTTTATAGTAAGCAAAATATTGTTACTAATAAATAGGAATCATAGAACCCAATAAGCTCAATTGTATGTTGTGATTTACGCTTTGTGTCTTGAGGATGTTTCACAATGTCAAACATAACCTAACAGGTTGGATACCTGGCTTCCAATTTAAGATGCTAATCATTTGGCCCAGGGTATAAATATCTCCTGATTCTTGCTGACACGTTTTCTGGATGGATAGAAGCATATCCTACTCAAACTGAAAAGGTCCAAGAAGTTATTAAGGCATTATTAAAAGAAATTATTCCTAGATTTGGACTCTCTAGAGTCACTTAAAAGTGACAACAGACCTTCCTCATCTTAAAGGTAACACAGGAGTTCTTACGAGGTCTGGACATAACTTACTATCTCCAAGGCTCCCAGCACCCTCAATCATCAGAAAAGGTGGAAAGGGCTACCTTTCAAAATCAAAAACCACCTTGGATAAACTGTCAGATCTTTTTGAGCCCTGGTTATGCTTACTGCCCATTGCTCTATTAAGGATTAGATTTGCCCTATTACAAATAAATAAATAAATAAATAAATAAATAAAGCAACTAAATATTATCTCATTAGTGTAAAAAATGCAGGGTATCATTCTCTATAATAATTCAAAAAATGATAAATTGTTTAGATTTTTATAGTAATTCATGAAAAACCAAAAATAATATAGTTTATTTTTCTATTTCTTTGGTTTACTTCTTTAGTGAGACAGACTGCAGAAGGGCAGATAAATAATCATATACTTTTAAAGTTAAATATAGTGATTCATTATTACCAAGCTGATATAAATATACCATCTCTCTTACCCTATATTTTCAGTTTTGAGGAAAAGATCTGTATAATAATGAGAGGGAGAACTTAGCTATGATCTTCCTAATGAAATTATAATTCATTTTTAAGCACAGGGAATATCGACACTAATTTTCCCTTTCAAGTTTTTGGTTGATGCAGCATGGGAGAGGAAAATGAACTGAGGTCAACTTTGACCCTTCCACCAGACCCCATCCCTTTATGTATCGTATTCATTAATTCACTGTGTTCAAAAAATTCAAATCACAATTTTAAATAGAGAAGGAAGTGGAAAGGCTTTCTCTAATATTCCGAAAATCATGAATATGCCAATTACCTCAAAGCCAGACAGCTGAAAATAATGCAAAATTGCCATAATGAGCTAGTTACTTCTTTTCTTCTCCTGTCTCTCACCCATTCAAAATTCTAGAGGAAAAAAAATATTCCTCTATAATACATTGTGAACATTTATGTAACACAGTTTTTAAGAACTATCACATATGTTATCTCATTTGATTCTATTAAAACCCTGTGGAGAACATAAAACAGATTCATATATCCTAATTTCGGGTCAGATGACAACTACACTGGCCATCTGGCCCTCTTGTTTCCCACCCCAACACGGCTCATGTCCAGGGGTAATAAAGAGATTGGTGGTGTCAGCTCTGTTTGTAAATCAGCACAAGGATGGGAAACACTCTTACCCTGGTAGAGGTTGCTGGGGTTGGTGTTGGAGGATAGCGTCAGGGAATGCAACCTGCAGTCTGGGAGCCCCTGGGACTGTGGATGAGGGATGGGTTGGAAGGAAGCTCTCTCACAGGGCTCACAAAAGATGCACCATAAATTTGAAATCATCAACATCAGAGGGAATATGTCCTCTGGCTTCACTGCAATTAATATAGAAACCAATGACTAAAACAATCACTTAAAAATTTCATGTCTCAGCCGGGCGTGGTGGCGCACGCTTGTAATCCCAGCATTCGGGAGGCTGAGATCGGAGGATCCGGGTTCGAGGCCAGCCTCAGCTACCTAGTGAGGCACTCCCCAACTTAGTGAGACCCGGTTTCAAAATAAAGAATAAAAAATAGGGCTGGGGGTATAGCTTGGAGGTAGAATGCCCCTGAGTTCAATCCCCAGTACCGCAAAAAAAAAAAAAAAAAAATTCATGTCTCGCAACTAAAAAATCTCTTACGTAGCCCTTAGTTTCAGGAGTAAATCATAAGGCAAGTTATATGATGTTTAGGACTCATCGGTAATGAAAGTATTATTGGTCAAAATATATGGTAAACAGGAGCCAGGTGTGGTGGCACACACATATAATTCTAGTACTTGGGAGGCTGAGAAAGGATGACAGGTTCAAGACCAGCCTCAGAACCTGTTTCAAAACAAAAGAATAAAAGAGTGGGGGTGTAACTTGGAGATAGAATGTTCCTGGTTCAATTCCAGTACCACAAACAAACAAAAAACAAAATCTCAGAGGGAAATTACGGAATTAAATTGGCCTTCCAAAAAATGATATTTTCAACAAATTCTACCTTTATTTCAAGAAGATAGAATAAATTGTGGGAGAAAATATGGATAAGGGAAGAAATGATGAAGTAGAGAATAGAAAAACAATTGAAATGATTACTAGAACTGAAAGCTTGTTTTAAAATAACTAGAGAGAAGCTGGACGTGGTGGTGCCCGGTTGTAATCCCAGTACTTGGGAGGCTGAGACCGGAAGATCTGGGTTCACAGCCAGCCTCAGCTACTTAGTGAGGCTCTCTGCAACTTAGTGAGACCCTGTTTCAAAATAAAAAATAAAAATAGGGCTGGGTTCAATCCCCAGTACTGCAAAATAAACAAACAAATAAATAAATAATAAAAATAAATAAATAAAATAACTAGTGAAGTAGACAAACTACAACAAAAAGAAACAAAGTGGAATGAGGGAAGATTCTCTGAATCCCAAATATTTAGCTAATTATAAGTTATTGATTAAGACTGCAGGATCTGTTTATATGATTTGTGAATAAGTTTTATATGTAAAGAGTTTTTACTAAGCCTCTGCCTCTAGCTGTTACTTCCAGAAATATATTTTAAATGATCAACAAAAACTATAATCCTTATTAATAATAAAAATAATAATAAGTATCATTATCATTATTATTTTGGTACTGGGGATTGAACCTAGGGACATTCTACCTCTGAACTACACCTCCAGTGCTTTTTAGTTTTCATTTTTTGAAACGGGGTCTTGATAAGTTGCTGAGGCTGGCCTTAAACCTGGGATCCTTCTGTCTCAGCCTCTCAAGTACTAGGATTATAGGCATGTGACATCGCACCCAGCCCTTATTATTATTTAAGAGCAAACACACACACCTATACTCCCAGTACTTGAAAGACTGAGTCAGGAGGATCACAAGTTCAAAGCCAGCCTCAGCAACTTAGCGAGGCGCTAAACAACTTAGCAAGACCCTGTTTCAAAAGAAGGCTAGGGATATAACTCAGAGGTAGAATGCCCCTGGGTTCAAACCCCAATATCCCTCCCCACACACACACATACTAAGGATAAAGGTAATCCCTAAAATAGGAAACATCCCAAGGACTAACAGCTTTGTATAGAAAAAAATTCCTTAAATTACTAAGGCGAGTGGATAGCGGTGCACAAAAGCCCTCTGTTAGTGAGCAGAGTCATCTGCCTAGGATAGCTCCAAGTTTACAGCACCTGGGGTTTAAGGATGTTAAACATCTTGCAATGAGAAGGGCAGCTCTACATTATCAAGAATGGCTTATCCAATAATATATCAGTAAGTTACCACTGAGGAAAAAACACTGACTGGCCTAGGAATTCCATTGTCTGGCTTCTGGTATAGACTTGCTTCTACTGCATTGCTCGCTTTATAAAGAAATATGATTTCATAGGAAAGCGATCCTATCAGAACCTGATGGGCAATGTGGGATTGGAAGAGGAAACAAATATTTCTAGGAACAGTCTGCTGAAGAATGAGTATGCAAAATGTACAAGTCAGTAATATAAAAGGCAAGGAAACTAATACTTATTTACCTCTTCTTGCCTTAGGTCGTAGGCCAGTAGGCTTGCATACGGATACTGATTTTTTTTGTTTGTTTGTTTGTTTTGTGGTACTGGGGATTGAGCCCCAGAGCATTCTACCCCTGAGCTACACTCCCAGTCCTATTTTTTTTTTTTTTTTTTTTTTTTTTGCGGTACTGGGGATTGAACTCAGGGGCATTCGACCTCCGAGCTACACCCCCAGCCCTATTTTTTATTCTTTATTTTGAAACCGAGTCTCACTAAGTTGCGGAAGTGCCTCACTAGGTAGCTGAGGCTGGCCGCGAACCCGGATCCTCCAGTCTCAGCCTCCCGAATGCTGGGATTACAAGCGTGCGCCACCATGCCCGGCTCCAGTCCTATTTTTTATTCTTTTGTTTTTGTAACAGGGTCTCATAAAGTTGCGGAGGGCCTCACTAAGTAGCTGAGGCTGGCTGAGAATCCAGATCCTCCAGTCTCAGCCTCCCAAGTACTGGGATTACAAGCGTGAGCCACCACTCCCGCTTACTGATTATTTTTAAATGATACCGAGTTTTAAGAAAATTCTGTCTTTTAACTGGTCATAGTGGCACAAGCCTGTAATTCCAGTACTTGGGAGGTTGAGACAGGAGGATCACAGGTTTGAGGCCAGTCTCAGCAACTTAGCAAAACCCTGTTTAAAAAAATAGAAAATGAAATGGGTAGGGGTGAGGGTGGAGTTCAGAGGTAGAATGCCCCTAGGTTCAATTTCTAGTACCACACACATTAATTAATTAATTCTGCTTCTCTTTAATTAATTAATTAATTCTGCTTCCCTTGCCAGCAGAATCAGGGCAAAGATCAGAAAGGAATAAAATTGGAGGTGGGTAGTGGTCAAAGTGGTCAAATGTTCCTTAGGAGAGAGAAGGAAGAATAGATATGGGAGGAAAAGGGAGAGCAAGGAGGGAAATGATCTCATTTTCTTGGAAATTTTGTTTTGGGATGGGCACAGTGCTTTGGGGAGACGTATAATAGGAGAGAGAAAGGGCAAAGGAACAGGGAAGGATGTTGAGAGATGTTGCCATAAGTTTGGAACAAATTCCCACATGATATTCTAGGAGAGATGAATAGAAAGATTGGACTCACTTTTGTATATCGAATTATATTCATTTGAATATGGCCTTTAGACTGAAGCTGGACATCATGATATAAACTGAGCAGGTATGTTAACACACTTAATTCTTACAACATTAAGAAGCAGAAAACCATCATTCTCATTTATAATTGAGCAAATCAAGGTTCAGTGATATGCAGTGTTCTCCCCAAATTACTCAGATTTCAGGTGGTTAACCTAGTTTTTAATATCGCGAAGGATATGCCAGTGAGTACACTGCACTGAATTGCCTATTTTCAAAGGAATAACATTAAAGGACTTTGCTTCTGATTAGGAGTACAGGTGTCCCAGAAGTAGGCCATGTTCGAAGCTGTGTTGGTAGAGCTTCTGCCATGACTCTTTCCATGTTTTGTTGAGCATTGCATTGAAACCCTTGTCTCATATAACCACTTGCTTCTGTTCTGATATAGTCCATCCAGATGCCGGAGCTGTAGAGTCACACAAACCTGAGGTTAAGATCTTGGCTCTTTCATCTTCTAGTTCTGTAACCTCAGGCTCTTCATAAGTAAATGAACAACTATTCCCATCCCCATGGCAAACAGTTTTTGTGGGGATTATGCGAGCCATTGAAATGAAATGATAAAACCAAAGGTCTTAATCTATGTATGTGTGTATGTATATGTATTCATTTATTTACGGTACTGGTGATTGAAGCCAGGGGCATTCTATCTCCAATTGCACCCTCAGCCCTTTTTGAAATGTTTTTGTTTTGAAACAGGGTATTGCTAAGTTGCTGAGGGTCTCCCTAAGTTGCTGAGGCTGGTTTTGAACCTGTAATCCTCCTTTCAAAGCCTCTCAAGTCTTGAGTTTATAGGCGTGTGCCACCACACTCAACTTAAAAAAAATTATTAAAAAAAGCTTACTGAATGCTTAGAACTTTCCAGATAGTATCTCAACATGTTACACATACTAATCATTCCCTGCAAAGTGGATTCTATTATATCCCCACTTTAATGCATCAGGAAGGCACTGAAGACAGACAGGCTTGACTACCTGAAGCCAAGCATCCTGCCCTGGCACACCTTGCCTTCCTGTGCAGCCTGTGAGAACTCCTTTGGTGTACAGTGTTGATAGAATGCCCCGATTATCTTGTCTGCAGCCCCTAGTACTTGTGTTCCAGATGTAAACCATTCTCACTCCCAGTTTAGCCAAATTGCACTTTTATTTTATTTTATATTTTTCTTATCCCTCCCCTTCCCTTAGGTCACTTTCCTCGCTCCAGTGAGGTTTCTCTTCCATTATCTTTTTGGCTAAGATCAAGTATTGTATCAAATGGCACTTTGAAAGCCACTTTCTCTCACCTTACTTTGGGTTTTGAGAAAATTAAGGGAATTTCGCCACCTGGTGGCTATTCCCGGTGTGACAATGAGGTAATCCCTTTCTGGTCTCCAGAAGAGCTAAAAGTCCTGCCTTGCTACTTAATCCTGCCATAGTTGACCTCCTCAGGAGACATTGTTTTTTAAGAACCCTTTGCTGTGCCTGACAGCTGGAGAAAGGTCAGCACTCCCCTAAGTTTTCTTTTTCAAAAAGATCTGGGGAGGGCGAGGTGGCACAGGTTTGTGACCCCAGTACTTGGGATCACTCCTGCTGAGACTGGAGGACAATCTCAGCAAGTAGTGGGACTCTCAGCAACCTAGTGAGACCTTGTTTCAAAAAAACAAAAATCAGTGTGTGTGTGTGTGTGTGTGTGTGTGTGTGTGTGTTACTGGGGATCGAACCCAGGGTATTCTACCTCCACACTACACCCCCTCGACCCTTTTTCTTTTGAAATAGGGTCTCATTAGGTTGCCAAGGGTCTCCCCACGTTACTGGGGCTGGTCTCAAATCTGATCTTCCTATCACCTAAGTAGTGGGATTACAGGTGTGGGCCATCATGCCTGGATTATTCATGCCTTTAACAGGGCATTCACAGGTTGCCAGAAATCTGCTGTCCTCAGACCTCCAGTCCCCCTGTCTCAGCCTTTCAAGTACTGGGATTACAGGCATGTACCACCACACCTGGCTTAGTTGTCATTTTACTGTTAATGATAATTACATGTGTTTCCTTCCCCCCATTCCCAACATCACTGCAATAGACATTCTCATGATTCTCTACATGCAAGAGCCTCTCCAGGGAATGTATTTAGAAGAGGAATCATGCTGGGCGTGGTGGCGCACGCTTGTAATCCAAGCATTCGGGAGGCTGAGACCAGGCTGAGACCGGAGGATCCGGGTTTGCGGCCAGCCTCAGCTATCTAGTGAGGCACTCCGCAACTCAGTGAGACCCGGTTTCAAAATAAAGTAAAAAAAAAAAAAAAATAGGACTGGGGGTATAGCTCAGAGGTAGAACGCCCCTAAGTTCAATCCCCAGTACCGCAAAAAAAAAAAAAAAAAAAAAAAAAAAAAAAAAAAAAAAAAAAAAAAAAAAAAAAAAAAAAAAAAAAAAAAAGAAAGAAAGCAAAAAAGAAAAGAAAAGGAATCATTGGGTTGTGGATATGTAATGATCAATGCTATTAGGAAATGTCAAATGGTTTTCCAAAAGGCTTGCACAGTTTGTTTTCCCCTCTGTTCTGCATAAAGGAACTACTGTTGCTACATATTCTCGCACACACTTGAATATAAGGCTTTTAAAAATTATACTTACATATGCATTCAACAATGGCAATATTCTAGGTATAGAGAGTATGGTAAACAGAAATCCCTGCCCACATGGAAATTAGAATGAGGAGAAAGACCATAAATAAGTAAAGCATACATAAAGAGTGTTTCAAAGAGTATGCTAAAGAGTGATGTGTAAAGAGGAAGAATAAAAAAGCAAGGAATGAGATGAAAAGTATCTGCTCATTGAAGAGGTTCACAGCTATGAAGACAGGAGGTCTCATTGAGTGGGTGACTTTTAAGTAATGACCTAAAGGAATTGAGTGAATAAGCTATGCATATGTTTTGAGGAAGAGTTTCCTAGGAAGAGAAAAAGGGAAGTTATGTTTTCTGTCATTTGTGGAAGCTAAAGAGAAAAACATAAGGGCTTTAAGTAATTCAGAAAAAGATCTGTAGAATAGTTGAAGGGGATTAGGGGAGAGAGTAAGGGAGGTGAATAGAGGACTGGAGAAGAAAACAGTTGAAGTAACACTATGGCAATCTCACTAACTCATGTGGGGAGGGAAGAGGAGGAAGCAGGGCAGGTTGTGGAAAGAAATTTGCAAAGAGCTGTGTGCATGTATGTTTTTAATGTGTTGAACCTCGTTATGATGTGTAATTGCAATGCAGCAAGAAAAAGAAAAAAAAAAAGAGCATACAATAGAGGCCAGGATGCCAGCGTTTTCCAGTTTACCACAGCGTCCTCCAGACTTACAGTCTATCAGTTCACATGCTGAAGTTACTTTTTTTGGCCTCTACCTCCCATCAACCTGTAAATATAAAGATATTTACAGCACCACCAAAAATACTCAGTAGCACCTATATGAGAGGTAAAGACAGTATAGATTCCTTTTGGGTCCCTCTGTAACCTAGGAATGAGGCTAAAGCCTTTGGGAAATGTTTATTTCAATCATTCATCTGCAATGAATAACGTGCCAGGTTAGAAAAATGGTTTGAAATGCTACCAAGTCATTATTGATATGGAAATAGATAAAAACAAAATAGAAAGAAGGTGTAATTTTAACAAGGTCCTGGACTAACACAGTTACAGTGGTAGAACCTAAAATTCGTTCTGTTTTCTTAAACATACTAATTTAAACAATTTACTTAACTATTAAAATATCCAGTTCATAGAGTAAGTTCTTTTCATGATAGCAAATTTCTTAACAGTTAAGTATATTTTTATGGATCCTAAGTGGATTTTAATATGAAAGTTTTTTTTAAGACATAAAAACATACAGTTTGAAACAATGACAGAACAAGGAGAGGAAAGCCTTGCTTGTGGGCAGAATGGCAAGGAATCAGCGCTGCTGGAGGGGAGCAGGTGAGGGAGAATTTTAGGAGCTGGGGCCAGAGAGGAAATGAGAACACATTACCAAGTCATTCACAAGTCATAGGAAGGACTTTGGGAAAGTAATTTGTAAGTCAAAGTTGGGATTTTCACCTGGTTAGAGAAAGGAATCCATTGGAAGTGTTTGAACAGAGAAATGACATGATTTTACCAGGAGCCTCTGACTGATTTTAATGGCACAGGGCAAAGGCACAGGTTGGAAGGTACTGCCGTAATCCAGGCGGCAGGCGATGGTGGCTGTGATCAGGAACGTGGCAGCAGCGGATGTGGTGATAGGAATTTAATTCTGGGTGTGTTTCAAAGTTAAGGCCAAGAGGATTTGGGAGTGGGTCAGACTGGGGGAATGAGTAGGAGAAGTCAAGGATGGTACCAAGATTTTGCTGAAGCAACTGGAAGGCTGGAGTTGTCCTGGGAGATGAGATGAGTGGAGAAGCAGATTTCAGAGACAATGTCAGGAGCTCACATTTGGACACATTCACATTGAGAATCTGTTGGAAATACCAGTGCAGATGTAGAACAGGCAGGAGGGTCCAGATGTCTGGGCTGGAGATGCAAAATTGGTATCTAACCACAGAGAGGCTGTGCTGAAGGCAGGAAGCTGGGTGAAATGAAAGCAGACCAAAGAGAAGAGGTCCAAGGCCAGCGCCCTAGTCATTCAACTTTAAAAGGACAATATATGAGATGAAAACACCGAAGGAGACTGAAGAGGAGTGTGCAGAGAGGGAGGAGGGAAACCAGGAAACTGTCTAGGAAACAAGTGGAGGAGGAAATCTAAGAGGGAGAAACCAACGGGCTCAGATGTTGCTGATAAGAGAGGACTGGGGATGGATTATTGTTTTTAACAAAACAGAGGTAATTGGCCACACTACCATTTGCAAGTTAAATGTGTTCAAAAATATATTCTTCCCATGTGTACCTGTCTTCTCGTTTTGTTTATTACTTTATTTTTTATTAGTAGTAGTACATTGGAATCATACATCTTTGTTAGGTACAAGCTGGTAAAAGCATATATGCACACATTTTTCATTTAACCCTTTCCCAGTTCCTGCCCCATTCCCTCCCTCTCCCTCCTTCTCAAGTTCAGTTGATATGTTTGTGAAAGTACATCATGTGCATTAGGGTGCCCCCCCATCACCTTCAGTTAAGTCACCTTCTTTGCTCATCTAAATTTTCTCTTTCATCTAGAGTACCTCTTATGATCCACTTTCTCCTTAGCTTCTGCATATTAGGGAGAGCATACAATTTTTCCGTTTTTGTGACTGACTAATCTTACTTACCATAATGTTTTCCAGTTCCATCCATTTCCCTGCAAATGACATGATTTTGTTCTTCTTTATGGCTGAGTAAAATTCCATTGTGTACATATCCCATAGTTTTGTAATCCATTTATCTGTTGATGGACATCTTGGCTGGTTCCATAGTTTGGCAATTGTGAATTGTGCAGCTATAAACATAGATACACAAGCATCAATCTGATAGTTTGGTTTCCATTGTTTTGGGTAGATACTCAGAAGTGGTATTGCTGGATCATATGGTAGGTTCATTCCCATTCGTCTGAGGATCCTCCATACTGTTTTCCAAAGTGGTTACACTAATCTGCAATCCCATCAACAATATATTAGGGTTCCCACTATCCCACACCCTCGCCAGCATTTGTTGTTGTTTTGTTTTGTTTTGTTTTTTGTGGTACTGGGAGTTGAACTCAGGGGCATTCTACCTCTGAGCTATACCCCCAGCCCTATTTTTTATTCATTTTGAAACCGAGTCTCACTAAGTTGCGGAATGCCTCACTAGGTAGCTGAGGCTGGCCGCGAACCTGGATCCTCCGGTCTCAGCCTCCCGAATGCTGGGATTACAAGCGTGCGCCACCACGCCCGGCAGCATTTGTTGTTGTTTGTGTTTTTGATGATTGCCATTCTAATTGGGGTTAGGTGAAATCTCAGGATAGTTTTGATTTGCATCTCTCTGATTGCTAATGATATTGAACATTTCCTCATACATTTATTGGCAATTTGTATTTCTTCTTTTTTTTTTTTTTTTGCGGTACTGGGGATTGAACTCAGAGGCATTCTACCTCCGAGCTATACCCCCAGCCCTGTTTTTCATTCTTTATCTTGAAACCGAGTCTCACTAAGTTGTGGAGTGCCTCACTAAGTAGCTGAGGCTGGCCGCGAACCCGGACCCTCCGGTCTCAGCCTCCCGAATGCTGGGATTACAAGCGTGCGCCACCACGCTCGGCTTGTATTTCTTCTTTTATGACGTGTCTATTTAGATCATTTGCCCATTTTTTATTGGGTTATCTGTTTTCTTAGCTGTGAGTTTCTTGAGTTCTCTGTATATTCTAGATATTAGTCCTCTATTGGAGGAATAGCTGGCAAAAATATTTTCCCACTCTGTGGGCTCTCTGTTGAAGTTCTTCAGTTTCCTTTGTTGCACAGAAGCTCTTCAGTTTAATGCAATCCCATATATTGATCTTCCTTTGAGTTGCTTGTGTGTTTATTACTTTAGATAAGCCTAAGTTCCTTATTTTTCTTTTTCTTTTGCGGTGCTGGGTATAGAACTCAGAGCCTCACACATGCTAGACAAGCACTCTACCCCTGAGCTACACCCCCAGTCTTGAATCAGAGTTCTTTTTATTTGTTTGGTTGGTTGGTGGTTTTTTGTTTTTGTATTGGGGATTAAGCTCGTGGGAATTCTACCTCTGAAACAGAGTCTTGTTAACTTGCTGAGGATCTCACCAAGTTACTGAAGCTGCCTTCAAACCTGCAATCGTCCTTGCTCAGCCTCCCAGGTACTGGGATTACAGGCTTGCTCCACCACGACTGCCTAAACCTAAGTTCTTAATCATAATGGTATTGAATTTATAATATTTTACTTCATTATCTGTGTTTTTGCATGTTATTTAAATAAATTTGTGTGTGTAATCATTACACACTCCCAAATGTTTTTCTTCTTGTCCCTCTAAGAGTGATTTGCAATTTTTGTTACTCAAAATGTGCTCTTCAAAAAAGTAACAAGTGCTCTTGAAGATGGGTAGCAAAGGGAACCCTAGCAAACTGTTGGTGGAATGGAATTTAGTATAGCCACTGTAGAGATTCCTCAAAACACTAAAAATAGAGTTACCATGTGATCCATCAATCCTATTGCTGGGTATGTACCCATAAGATTTGAAGATAATATGTTGAAGAGATGTCGGCATAGCTATGTTTACTGCCGAATTATTCACAACAGCCAAGACTTGGAACCTACCTAAGTGTCCATCGGTGAATGGATGGGCACAGGAAACATGGTATGTGTACACAATGGGATTGTACTCAGCCTCAAAAAGGATGGAGAGTCTGTCATTTGTGACCACATGGGTGGAATTAAGAAAACATTGTACCAAGTGAAACAAGTCAGGCACATAAAGACTAACACCTTATATTTTTCACTTGTAAGTAGGGTCTAAAACAATAGAACACAGAGGCAGAGAGTAGAATTGTGGCTGCCAGAGGCTGGGGAGATGATGGTAAAGGGTATAAGTCTCAGATAGGAGGAATATGGGTTTTTTTCTTTTTGAGAGCTATTGCATAGTATGGCGTATATAGTTAATACTAGTGTATTATACATTTCAAAATTACTAAAAGTAAATTTCAGATGTTCTTACCACCCAAAATAGTAAGGTGATATATACTTTAACTAGATTGATTTAATTATTTCACATTGTATTAATAAGTAATATCACTTTATATCCCTTATGTCAGTTTGTCAATAATTTGTCAATTTACAATACAAATTTTTTAAAAATATCTGAATAAAGTACTCTGGCCATCAGGGAACTTGTTAGAAATGCAAGTTCTCAAGCCAGATGTAGTGGGACATGCCTGTAATCCCAGTACTTGGGAGGCTGAGGATCACAGATTCGATGCCAGCCTCAACAACTTAGTGAGGTCCTGGGCAACATAGCAAGACCTGTTTCCAAATAAACAATCAAATAGAGCTAGGGGCATAGCCCAGAAGTAGAAGAGCCCTGGATTTCATCTCCAACATCTCACACACACACACACACACACACACACACACACACACACACACACACACACAAAAGTAAGTTCTCAGGCCACAACCCAGACCACTGAATCAAAAACTAGGGTTGGGTTCTAGAAATAGTTCTGTTTTTTGGTGGTACTGTGAATTGAAACCAGGGGCATTCTACCTCCATACTACACCTCCAGCCCCTTTTTTATTTTGAATCAGGGTCTTGCTAGGTTGCTAAGGGTCTTGCTAAGTTGCTGAGGCTGGCTTCGAACCTATGATCTTCTCGTCTCAGCTTCCCAAGTACTAGGATTACAGGCATGGATGCCTGGCTCTAGAAATCTATTTTTGAAGTTCTCCAGATGATTCTAATGTTCACTGAAGTTGGAAAGCAGTAACTAATTTGGTTTTAGTGTTTAAAGGAGGCATGTGTCCACCAGGGGGCTCAATAGTGGTTCTACTGGATTGGAAGATAAGACTATCACATTATCTTTTCATGTTACTCATGCTTTTGGTGAATAAGATTCTTAAAACTATAATTATTAACACATATTAATTGTACAAATTAGTGACATTCACTGTATTTCCATACAGCATTGATCACATCCATTGACCCTTCTTGTACCCTCTCCCAAGATCCCCTCTCTCTCCTTCCTTCCTTCCTTCCTTCCTTCCTTCCTTCCTTCCTTCCTTCTTCCTTCCTCTCTTCATTCCTTCTTCCTTTCTTTCTCTTTTGCTTCCATATAAAAGAAAAAAGCCTGATATTTATCTTTCTGTGTTTCTCTTCTACTTTCAGGTCATCCATTTTTTTTTTTTTTTTTAGTTTCCATATATGAGAAAAACACATGATATTTATCTTTCTGTGTCTTGCTTATTTCTCTAGTTCTATCCGTTTTCCTGTAAATACAGAATTTTATTCTTCTTTGTGGGTGAATAATTCATCGTGTGTGTGTGTGTGTGTGTGTGTGTGTGTGTGATATTGTCTTTACCCTTCATCTGTTTCTGGGCACCTAGGTTGATTCCATATCTTTGCTATTATAAATAGCACTACAATAAACATGAGTATGCAGACTTTATTTCCTTTGAGCATATACCCTGGAGTGGAATAGCTGGATCATATGGTAGTTATATTTTAGTTTTTGAAGAATATCAATACTGTTTTTCCTAGTGGCTTTGCTAATTTACATTCCTACCAACAGTGTATAAAGGTTTCTTTTTCTTTATATCCTTGTCAGTAAATGTGGGTCTTTTTTTTTTTTTTTTTTAATGGCCATTCTAACTAGGGTGACATGAAATCTGATTGTAGTTTTGATTTCCATTTCACTGATGGCTATTATTGGTGGTTTGCATTTCTTCCTTTGAGAAGTATCTGTTCAGATTCTTTGCCCATTTTTAAATCAATTACTTTGTTGTTGTTGCACTTTTTGAGCTTTTCTCTTGGTTGCTGCTCCTCTACCTTACTTTCATAAATGTCTTTGAGTGGCTCCAAATGAGTTACACCCCCACTCCTATTTTAATTTTGAAACAAGTTCTAAGTTGCTGAGGGCCTTGCTACTTGCTGTTGCTCAGGCTGGCCTTGAATCTGCTATCTTCCTGTCTCAGTCTCCTAATGTTTGGGATTCCAGGCATGCACCACCACACCTTACTGGGACACTGAACTATTTTTAAAAGAAAGCTTTTGTCGTATTGTCATCATGATAAAGGATATTGTTTATCTTTGCATCTACATTGCCATCAATTCTTTAAAGTTGGTAGCATTCAGTGGTTTGGGTGGCTGCTCTTTGGAGTTTTTATCGATAACCGCGTCTTCAGATTGATATTGCACGTCTAGCTATGGAAGTTTTCGGGCTGTCATTCTTTTGCCTGAGACTTCAAAATTCTCCATCACATTAAATGAAATGTTACTCAACCTTAAAAAAGAAGGGCATTCTGACATATGCTATAACATGGGTGAAACTTGAAGACATTAAGTGAAATAAGAGACATAGAAGGACAAATTTTGTGTAATTTCACTTACATGAGTACCTAAGATAAATTCGCAGGGAAATTAAATAGAAGATGATTACCGAGGATAGGGGAAAAGAGAACAAGTTGTTATTTATTGTGTACAGCATTTCAACTTTGGATAATGAGAACATTCTAGAGTGAATAGCAGGGATGATCAGACAGCAATGCCACAGTACTTAATGACACTGAATTGTATACCAGAAAGGAATAACATAGTAAATTTTCTGTTATATATATTTTACCACGATTTTTTAAAAGGGATGATATGGGTAAAGATAGATCAGTAGACCAATAGGAAATAAAATTAAAGCACAGAAACAGGCTCAGGTGATCTAGGCATATCATAAAAGAGACTTTGAATGTCTGTCACATCACACACAAATTAAATGACGATATCAAACTGTGAAGGTTAAACTTCAAAACTTTTAGAAAAAATATATGGTGATATCTGTGTGATTCTCAGTGGATAGAATTTCTTGAATAATGTGTGAAAAGTTGTATCAGCTTCCTAGGGCTACTGGAAGAAAGTGTCATAACCTGGATGGCTTCAAACATCAGTATTCTGGAGGACAGAAGCCTGAAATCCAGGTGTCAATAGGGCCATAATTCCTCCTAGACTCTGGGTAAAATCCCCCTTGTCTCCTCCCAGCTTCTGACGATGGTCATGGATCCTTGGTGTTCCTTGTTTTGTTGTGGTCCTGGAGATTGAACCCAGGGACATGCTACCTCTAAGCTACACTCCTAGCCCTTTTTATTTTGAAACAGGGTCTAACTAAGTTGCTGAAGGCCTCCTAAATTGCTGAGGCTGGCCACAATCCTGTGATCCTCTTGTCTCAGCCTCCCAAGTACTAGGATTATAGCTAGATCCTTGATGTTCTTTGTCTTATAGCTATATTACCACAATCTCCATGTGTCATCACCAGTATTCTTCTTGTATTTGTCTCTGTATCCATATTTCCCTTTTTTGTAAGCATACCTGTCGTACTGTAGCAAGGGCACATCCTATGAGCTCTTCACTAATTACAGCAACTTCATTTCCAAATACAGTCATATTGTGAGGTACTTGGATGTAGGATCTCAAAGTATCTTTTCTGGGGAGACATATTCATCTATAACAAAAGCATTAACCATAAAGCAAAGAACCAATATACTTGAGCATATTAAATAAAAATGAGCAACCTCTTGCTTCTGTCAGATGTATCAGATAAAAGATACCATAAAAAGGAGATTAAAAATCCTTTCCTCCATTTTAATAATTGTGGTACTGTAAAATAAACATGAGTACATACAACTAGAAACAATATATTTGTAGCATTATGCCATTTTATTGAAAACATTTTGTAGGCTTTAAAATTTTAGTATAAAAATAGAGCAAAAATTAACTATTTCCAACCCCAGGTTATATACTACCCCAAATGTCAGTTTTTCTTTGAGTTTTAAGTCTTGGTTAAAAAAAATCTTCTTTGCTTTGAACCTTAAAGTTTCTCCACTGTTATTTCTTCTCTACTATTTCCCATATTATTTCTTTATTCACACATATGCTTTGTCCATACAGAATACATTCAAGTGCTTTTCTCAGTATTGCCAGTTGTAAACAAGACTAAATGTTCCCTGATGTCACAGTGCTTATATTCTAGTCAGAAGAGACAGACTTTTGAAAACAGCATTAAAAAAATACATCAGTTTGTTAGTTGTGTAAAAACTTGATTGGTGTTATAGAAAAAAATTAAGTAAGGGGGGGTCAAAATGCCAGCTGCCTGTGATATTTGGTAAATTCAAATTCAAGTGAGCCTTTAAAAATCAGACCTACTTGATCAAATCACACATTATTGGGTCACCTTTGCATCACTATAACAAAATACCTGACACAGAATACTTAAAGTTCAGAGGCTTATTTTGGCTCATGGTGGCCCATACAAAATCTGGTGGCCTCTGGTGAGGTTGGCACATCATGGCAGGAGTGAATGTCAAAGTGAATGGTCACATCTTAAGCCAGAAAGGCAGAGAGAGAGAGAGACTGGAGTCCCTCAATTTCTTTCAAATACCCCCCCTATGACTTAAGTGTCTCCCACTAGGTCTGTCTCTTAAAGCACCATCTGCAGCACCTCCCAGCACCACCACCCTAGAGTCAGATCTTTACATATTACCTTTGGGAGTGATTCATCCAAGTTATTTCACACGTTCAAATGAACATTTAAGCATATATCCACATAAGTTATGCTGTGTTTAGGAATAGCAATTAGATTACATTGGACAAATACTCTTAACTCTTCCCCCTCAATTTGTTATATTAAAAAGGAAAATGAAATTTCTCATGTTATAGTGTTGAAAGACAAAAGTAATTAATGTTCTTTAGGCAGGATCAACCTTATGCAGAAATATATGAATATTGACATTTGGTGGTGACAGGAGAAATGACAACATCTGCTTAGTTCTTTCCTGCTGATTTGCCTGTTTATCATTTCCACTTTCCATTTATTCTCCTGTTCACAGGAGATCAACTTTCCTGAGTTCTGATTAGCCAACCATTCATTATAGAGTCCTTTTCCAAAATTGTCCTCAGTGCTTTGGGCCAGCCTGACTTAGAAGTGAAAAGCACAGGCCATTTAGACTAGTTCCTGCTAGTCCCCGTCACTGAACATGATGTGGTTATTTATTTTTAAAATTAAACAATAGTTCTTTGAGTGCGATTTTCTTATTTCCACCGAATCCAGGTGTATAAGAAAATCCCACAGGGTACTACACAGTACAGATTCCCTTTTGTACATTTTTCTTTTTTTGAGACATGGTTTCCTTATGTTGCCCAGGCTGGTCTTGAACTCCTGGAATCAAGTAGTGATCCTCTTGCTTCAGTCTGCTGAGTACTGGACTACAGACTCTACTCTCACAGCTGGATACATTGCAGATCTTTTTTGGGGGGGGGAGGGCGGTAGTAGGATTTGAACCCAGAGGCATTCTGTCACTGAACTACACCCTTAGCCCTTTTTAATTAATATTGTGGTACTGGGGGTTGAACCCAGAGGCATTATACCTCTGAGCTATACCCTCAGTCCTCTTTAATTTTTTTTTTTTTTTTGAAACAGGGTCTCACTAAGTTGTCCAGGCTGGCCAAAGATTTGTAATCCTCCTGGCTCAGCCTCCCAAGCACTGGGATTACAGATGCACAGCCTCGGTGCCCGGCAACATTGCATCTCCTGATGGAAGATTGCTTCCAAGACTTCACTCCTTTCATGGTGCCCCTTTCTTTTCCAATTGGGAAATATTGTTAAGGCAACCTGCTGCTACCCTTGGTGGTGTACTAATTAGGAGATGGATCATTGCTCTTTCTCCTGGAGTCTTCCCAAGGACGAGATAATAAAGATGGAAGTTGTTGCATGACTGTTTGGAAGCTGAGAATTTTCTGGATTTCTGATGGCAAACTGATAACAGGTACAAACACAAAGCTCTTTTGTCCAATTCATTTCCTCAGAATGATTTTGGAGATGCTGGAAAGTGTGAGTTGTGAAGTTTGGGGTTGAGGCTGCTCAGGCTGCTTTTCCTTGGCAGGTTTGTTGTCTATGTCCTAAACAATGAATGGTCATTTTAAAGCCATTGTTTTCTTTCTTTGCAGATCATTTAGCCAACTAAAAAGGCCCCAAAAAAGCTGGCTTCTTGGTCCAAGTCAATCAACTGCTCATTAGTCACAGAGACAAAAATCCTGTCATTTTCCTTCAACTCAAACATCCCCCCTTGATAGATGGAATAGAGTCCGTATTCTGAGTCTTTGGACCAACAGCTATTTCTAGCACTCTTCATCAGCATTATAGGGTCAGGATAGCTTGTGAATTTGTAAATATATTGTACCATCTGTTTGCTTTTCTTTCTGGTGTCTTCCTTTGAAAGGGTTCCTGGGGTTTCTTCTGTTTCTTGAAACCGAAAGTAAGTTTGGGAGTAGATGTAATAAAGCCCCGTCTGATGGATAACCAGTTCCCCGTTTCTCAAGTGCAAGTTGTTCAGGAATGAATGTCCTTTCCTTGATGACTCCCAGGATTTTATTTTCTGGCCCAAAACCTTTTCACTCTTGGAGCCTGGGTGAAGATTAGAGAGAGCATTACCAGAAGGGAGATTAGGGCAACGTCAGGAGGTACCTGGCAGCTGTGCACAGCCTATATTTTTGTTTGTACTGGATTTCAATTTAATATCAAACTTCTTGCCCTTGTGGTCTTACATGGATTATAAATTCTAGTCACATGGAAATCTCTAGGTTCCTGAATCACTGTGACATGCCGGGTGTCCCTTGCCTTTCTGTACCTCATCCTCCACTTAGACTGCACCTGCCACACTCAGTTCTGAAAGAGGAGGATACCACAGTTGAGGCCAAGCCTCAGCAACTAAGTGAAACCCTGTTTCAAAATGAAAAATAAAAAGGCCTGGGGGTGTAGGTCAGAGGTAGAATGCCCCTGAGTTCAATTCCTAGTACCACACACACACACAAATAAATAAATAAAAGAAAAAGAAGAGTACAAAGTCATAGGAGAGAGAGAGAGAGAGAGAGAGAGAGAGAGAGAGAGAGAGAGAGAGAGAGAAGAGAAGAGAAGAGAAGAGAAGAGAAGAGAAGAGAAGAGAAGAGAAGAGAAGAGATTACTTTACATGAGAAAAAAGAAAAAATGGTAGCCTAGGAATCTCAAATACAAAATTCCCCCACTTTGCACATTTGAAGGCCAGTTTTGTCAGGGCAGTAATTGGGCTCTTTGTAATTTTGCTTCTGAAACAATCAATCTGAAACTGAAACTGAACATTTTGTAGATATCCATATAAATATGTCAGGTAGAAGTTTTAAAAATCAATTTTTTTTAACAGCTCTTTAACTGACTTCCTCCTATAAGGAAGGTTGTGTGTGTGGCACTGGGGATTGAACCCAGGCCTTGTGTATACGGATAGGTCACACCCCAGGCCCAAGCCTGGTGGGTTTGTTGTTTCTCTTACCTGGAGCTGGGGGTGTGGTACTTCTCCTACTAGTCCCTGTTAGGTGAGCTGCTACTCTTTGAGGTCTTCTTGCTCCTTCTAGGGGAGGAGCACTTTGTTGCTTTTCTAAAAAAAATAAAATAAAATATATGTATATATATATATATGTATACACACACACACACACACACACACACACACACACACACACACACACGTATAATAAAGAATCATCAGTACTTAAACCAGTTCTCAAGTGGGTTGCTGCTCACAGCTGTTGCCAATCAGGCATTATAAGTATAATGGACTTCTGAAGTTGTTTTTATACGTTTCATCAGAACAGCCTATATTTTAGTATGATGATCAATCTACTTCAATTATGTTTAATTTGGAAAGTACTAGATGGAAGGAATAAATGGTAACATGTATTGTAATTTATCAGCATATCAAAGGTAAGGTCCAAATAGAATATAACGAAGTGAGAATTCTGGCCCCTTTAAAAACAAAACGAACAATCCCCCCCCCCCAAAAAAAATCTGTGGACTTATAATAATGCTGCTGAGTGATTTAAACTACTCAAATACTGCAAGTGACCAGGTACTGGCAAATTTCCACTCTGATTATACATAGCCAAAATTGGAGTAGTATCAATTGTTGTCATCTCACATATTTCTTCTCTTTGCTAGGTACTACTGATTCTAAAGGAGAAGCAATGATGACAAGTGTTCACAGACACTGCAAATGTAGCCAGCAGTCATCCCCACCCCTCGCACTTCCACAAAACAAAGAGTAATTGGCATGTTAGTCTGATATTCAGTTCATGAGTAAATAAGTTGCTGATTCAGTAGCTCATAGTAAATGAGGAAGATCTTATTAGCCACCACCCAAAGTACTTTAGTGCAGCCTAAAAACACATAAACCCAATAAATTACTCTTTAAGAAATCATCTCAAACTTCCCAAGTGTGCTCACATCGGTTGTTGATATAAATTTTTTCATCAAACAAATATTAGCAGGGACAAGACATTACACTATACTGTACAAGGCCATGCAGATTTAATCACTGATTCCACTAACTGAGCCCTTAATGGACTTACAGTATTTTATGGAAAATATTAATTAGAAAGTGAAAATTTAGCCAGGTATGGTGGCTCATGCTTGTAATCCCAGTACTTGGGAGGCTGAGACTGGAGGATCTGGTTTTGAGGCCAGCCTCAGCTACTTA
Source organism: Graphiurus murinus (assembly GCA_004027655.1). NCBI lineage: Eukaryota > Metazoa > Chordata > Mammalia > Rodentia > Gliridae > Graphiurus > Graphiurus murinus. The sequence goes on along the minus strand of PVLC010004729.1, from coordinate 44,452 downwards.
GTGAGGCCTTCTGAAACTTAGTGAGACCCTGTTTCAAAATAAAGAATAAAAAATAGGACTGGGAGTGTAGCTTGGAGGTAGAATGCCCCTGGGTTCAATCCCCAGTACCAAAAAAAAAAAAAGTGAAAATTTACCTATGAGAAAAATATAAAGGATGACAGATGGGCAGATGAGGGAAAGATCCCTATTTATTGGAGAACTGAGGTCAGGGGAGAGTTTGTGGAGAAGATATCCAATAAGGCCTTTTTGTTCATTTATGCTGATAAACCGAAGTGCCCATTCCAGCTGTGCTGGTACTCTTCTAGGATAAAAGGAAGGAATTATAAACAAGCAAGTGCAAGAAACTGTTAGAAGTGCAAGGTTAAAAGTCCAAACAGGGTGAGGATGGGCAGGCTGGCATCGGCAGAGATGAGAGAAGACATTTCCAGAGAGCAAGAATAGAGCCCAAGGCAGGATACACAAAGCGTTCCTGGAATTCAGCTTTGAATGAGGAGTCAACGTATAGAAGCTCTGATGTTAGGCTAAGAGATTTGGACTTTACAGGACGTGGGGAGACTGAAAGGTGCTGTTCAGGGAAATGAAGAGGTATATACTCTGCTTTGGGCACCCCTGTCACAATCAAGTTTGATGGATAGAAGGTGAGAGGGCTGGAGACTGGCAGGAAAGTTACCAGACAGCTGTAACTGATCAGGACAAGAACAGTAGTCTTTCATCTAGGCTAGTATCAGAGGGAAATAAAAGGAGGCGAGGAAATTCAGAGAGGAAGAATGAATGGAAATTAAGAAATCATTTCTATCTATTTGGTATTAGTTGTAAGCGATGCACGATGGGTGGGCATTCACATGATCCTGAAGTCCAACTGTGGACTCAAGTACACATTAGTCGCAGAAAGCTTAGCTTTCAAGGTTGATGTGTCCATTCACCTTTCACCCTGACTGTTAAATAATTCATGATGCCTTGCCTGCCCTAACCCTTAACACTTTGTTTTTAAATATTCAATAGCTGAATCCAATTTGCCTTTGAGGTCATGTCAATGACACCGGAGAGCCTAAGTTTGAAAGCAAATTTTAAAGAAAGGAAATTTCCTACTGGTTAAAGCAAATGTCTACCAGAAAAGAAAATTGTAAATATGTGTATTTTGGTGTCATGGATACATATACAGAAGAGTACATGATTTCTACACCTTACTGGGCTAAATAAAAAAAGAACATTATTCTTCCAGCACTGAAAATAGTACCTGAGTCCACCATAGACGCGGTCTGGTGTGCTTTATCAGAACAAGTGGCCTGTCTACAATCTGAATACTACTTTTGTCTTTGGGAAGATGATCAGAAAGAATGCCTAGATCCTAGAACTAGGTCTTGTCCTCTATATTTAATAAAGAAAAATGGGTGTTTTCAAGTGATGAGGAGATTAAAAAACAGTTTCATGTCTGCCTGGTGGCTGGTATGTGTATTCAGGGCCAATGAGAAAACAAGGATATGGTAAGCCAAATGCAAAGAAGGAGCAAACTTAATTCAATAACTTAATTTACACATACATTTCTTCATTCCAAAAGTATGATTAGGAACCTTCTGGATGGAGAGAGGTGGTGTCAGCACATCGTGAATGACTAACTGCACTGAATTGTGCACTTTTAAGGGGCTAGTTGTGTGTTGTGTGAATTTAGTTCAACCCCCCCCCCCACACACACACACTGAAAGTAATGCAACCCAGGGGCTGGAAGAGAAGTAAGGATCACTAGACCGGGGAGGGGGGGGGTGTCCAGTTAGGTGCGGGGTATAGAGAGGTGAGACATGTATTCCATCTTTGAAGATCTTTAATTTGTGGGAAGCAGGCAGCATACAGTTTAAAAATATACAAAAATAAAAGGAGCTAAGTGAAGTAAGTGTGATAGAAATAACAAAGTATAGGGGAACTTACTTGGACAGGTGGCTAGGAAGGGCTTCTGTGAAGAGGTGCATTGGGTGAGCCGTGGGGGGTGGGGCAGGAATGGAAGAAGCCAGGTGGAAAGCTAAAAGAAGCCAGCCTGGGCAACCACCCTGCAGGAGAATGTGGGCCAAGAGAAGGCTACTGACCACAGACAGAAAGGTGGGCATGTGGGGAGACCACAGGTTGACATGGTGGGTGGGTAGAAAGGCCTCAGGGAAAAGCAGAATGGAGCAAGGGGCTTTTGCATAAAGAAAGGTGTAGAGCCTGACTGTGGTAAGAAACAGAAAGATGGGGGAAATCTTATTCATTTTACTTTGGGGGAAATCTTATTCACTTTACTTTGGGGGAAATCTTATTCATTTTACTTCCTGCCATGTTTTAGAAAAGATTTAATGTGACTTATTTAAAACACATTACAAAGTTTAAAAAAAAAAAAAAAGTAAGCATGGAGGTAAAAGAAAAACCCATATGGAAAAAATTAGAAGAAGAAATAAAGTTGTGACTGTGAGTGGGCCACAGATTTGGTTTTGAGCTTTCCAGCTATAGATGCAAAGAGGGAAAAGGAATGAGACACTGAGTACTGGTCAGAGGTGGAATGCGGATGAGAGCAGAGAAAAGGAAAACCGAGAGCTATTGCCCTTGTCGTGAAGTTGATTGTAGAAAATTGAAATAACAACAAAAAACTTACTACCTTGAAATGAAGAAATCGGTTCCTCATAGGTTCTCAAAATCATCTGCAAATTGAATAAAGCTTGTTAATGTCCCTAAAAACTTAAACTGACTATATAGAGTGTCTATAGCTGTTTTTGCCAATGTCTAATGGGAACTCTCTACCTAAGATGTCAAGGTAGGATGCTTACATGGCTCAAATATAGAGTTTGTATGGGGAGCAGTGGTGCTAGAGCGAATACTAAGGTAGCTACCCTACACAAAGATCAAGGGGTGTTCCTTTGCCTAGAAGATTCTGTTTCTGCATGAAGTCTTAAAAAGATCATACTTGGAACAGTGCAGGAGGAAGGGACTATCTGCTAAAGCAGGTCAGACTAATGTCCTCAGGCCTCCACGTGGCTGACATTCTGTGTGTACGTGCGTATGAGCACTGTGTAACAGAGCCCGGGAGTTTGAGATTCCTGGACAGATCCAAGCCTTAAGATGTCAGGAACGCTTACTGTCATGCTGCCCGCATTCACACCCACTGAGGTATGACCTGGCAACACCATGTTACTCATTTCTGAGATGGGGTGGAGGCATGTTCAACGTAAAGAGATCATATCAAGTTCCCATATCTTTGCTAAACACCTTTTAAACTCTTTTCTCTGTTTTAACCAATGAGGGAAACCAGTAAGAGCATGACATCTGAGCCTATTAAACAAGAGAGCCTCATTTGGCTCATTCATGGGTTTTTTGTTTTGTTTTATTTTCTTTATTTTGGTACTGGGGAGTGAACCCAGGGGCATTCTACCTCCAAGAGAGGACACTCTACCTCCAGCCCTATTTTATTTTGAGACAGTGTCTTGCTAAGTTGCTGAGGGTCTTGCTAAGTTGCTGAGACTGGCCTCAAAGTTGCAAGCCTCTTGTCTCAACCTCCCAAGTACTGGAGTTCTAGGCATGTGCCACCATTCCTGGCTCATTCATGGTTTCTGAATCCCTTTCACTCAGCTCTGTCACTCCTAAGGGCTTGGACCATCACTGCCTTCCTTTCTCCACCACTGCTGTTAATTTTGCAGTTGCTAGAACTTGCCTCCTCCATACTCCCACCCTAAAGTAGAGGATCTGCTTCTCCTCTGCCTCCAGCCTTGGCCCCAGAAGGCAGGGACTGGAGATGGGCAAGGGTTCTGCTGCAGGGGAAGGGGAAATGAGGGGGGAGTCAGCACATTCTCTCTCTCTCTCTCTCTCTCTCTCTCTCTCTCTCTCTCTCTCTCTCTCTCTCATTTTCTCGCTCTGGGGCAGAAAGGAAGAAAGGAAAGAGAAGAAGCAGGTGAGGAAGAGAAAGGCCATTCCTTCAGAGTGGAAAGCAGAATGATAGAGAGACAATAGGCCTGGCTGTGTGGCCAGAGTCAAGACTTCCCATACTAGCTCTGTGAGATTGCTTATGTCACTTAACTGATTTGAACTTCAATTTCTTCATCTATTTAAAATAATAGTATAATGATTTCTTCTTGACAGAGCACTTGTGAGGATTCAGTGAGATAATGTACACAACAGGCATAGGAGGTTTTCTGGAAATAGGATGTTGAGTCAATGTATCTGAACAGAATAGGGAATTCTGTTTTTGTTTATGGTATTGGGGATTGAACCCAAGGGCATTCTACCTCTGAGCTACACCCCCAGCCCTTTCTTATTTTTATTTTTGAAATAGCATCTTGCCAAGTTGCTGAAGCTGGCTTTGAACCTGCAATCCTCTTGTCTCAGCCTCCCGAATACTGGGATTACAGGTGTGTACTACTGTGCCCGGCCATAAGAGGGAATTCTTTTCCATACTCTCACCTGCCCACTCTGTGTCCTTTCCTAGCTTCTCTCTATTCTGTGTGAGATTGGGACAGAGAGGGGCAATTGAAGAAATGCACCTGTCAAATCCAACCCACTACTTCTCTCATCTCCCTCTGCTGCTGCCCCATTCCACCTGCTCCCGGTAGCCAGATGTCTACCCTGGTTCTGAGTTTCTCCCCACCTCCCAACCTCCCCCAAGCTGGGCCATGCCCAGCCCCCATCCAAGGGACTTGGGATTTCCATTTCTCAGATCCCCAGAAGCCTTCTACATTTCAGGCTTTCCCTGGTCCCTCCTCCCTCACCCCAGATGTTGCCTCATCTGGAGTGGTGGAGTCACAGCTGCCTCAGGACACCTGTGTGTAGTGGGTGCCCCAGCCTGGGCCATACTTCCAGGGCAGCCATGGAGTATGTGTGTTCCTAGGATGCCCAAGAGGAAGCCCAATTTTATTAACCATAGAAAAAGCATCATAGGTGATGTTTGGGCTCTACTTCAAGTGCTGCTCAAGGTTACAGACTGGAGCCTATCCACCAACATAACACTGTTTCTATGGAGCAAGCCAAGCTCCAAAGAACTTATAGATAACACATTTCCTCCCTAGCTGAGGCTTTTGTTTACAGAGCATTTTTAATATCTATGCTCTTATTTAACCTTTTTAGGAAGGCAGAAGACAAATATTTCAAAATTTCATCTTACAAAGAAGGGAGCAGCCAGAGAAGAAATTGGTTCAATCTGTCACATTACTTTGTTGTTGTACTGGGGATTAAACCCAGGTATGTTTACCCCCAACCTACAGTCCCATCCCATCCCTTTTTATTTTTTATTTTGAGACAGGATCTCTTTAAGTTGCTGAGGCTGGCCTCGAACCTGTGATCCTACTGTCTCAGCCTCGCAAAGACTGGGGTTAAAAGCTTGTGCCACTGTGCCTGTTACATTACTAAAAGTAAAATTAGTGAATCACATTTAGTGAAATTAACTGTTAGAGAAGATCTTTTAAGCAACTTACATAAATAGGTAACTTTTGTAACTTGTCATTTATTAACTGTGAATTGAGATATCATCACCTTCAAGTTCTCAAAGTATCTCTTTTCCCCTCTTCTTCTTTCTTCAGTTCTAGATGCATGCATCAATAAATATGCATTTAATATATATTTAATCAACAATGTCTGAAGAATATTTGACTGTGTCTTCTGAATGAAAACAAAACAATCATACACATTCTTTATTACTGTGTAACCTTGAACACATCACCCTGTATGTGCCTCAGTTTCCACAAAGCACTAGTAAAAGTTTAGACTGGAAGAGGATGGGGTCTGGGGCAGAGGAATGAGCTATATACCAGGAGTCAGCCAAGACTTGCCATTTCACACTATGCTGCCTCTTGCTAGTTCGTGAATTTGGGGAGCATCACCCTGTCACTAAGTTGACACTCTGGCCCTCAGCTTCCTCATTTGCAAAATGCAGAGTCTAGACCTGGAGCTCTTAGAGACCTCTTTTCCTCTGCCCTCAGGAGCCCCATGAGGTTACCCACCTTTCTAACAAGCTGCCGGAGCTGCCACTTGACTTCCCAGCAGGGAGTGGCCATGTCGTCTTGCTCTGTGGGATTCCAGGGACTGTCGTCTTCTTTTAAGAGACAAGCGATGCCGCTTTTGGAGTACTTGTCCTGCATCTGAGGCAAGAGAGGGGTACACAGAGTATTATGCTCAAGAGCCTTTTATCTTTATCTACTTGGGAAGTTAAAGCAATCAGACATCAAAGAAGTTTGGGCACCTTGGATGAGTTCATGCTTTAAGTAAAGGAAGGCCTGCTGTCCTTTGTCCTTTGGCTAAAAGTAAGCAGTTGAATATGAAGGAAAGGACAGAGGCATGTGTCAGGCACCCTGAGTCACAATGCCCTTCCTGGACATCATCACTAAACAGCTGTATGATGCTCAAGTTTTTTCCCCTCTTCTGTGTGTGTTCCTTGTTGGAGTTTGAGCAGGTGCATATGGTAATATCTGACGTGGTGTAGATCTCATCCTAAAGATGGAAATCTACCTAGATACAAAGTAGGCAGTGGTGTCACTTGAAATACCATCATCTTAAATAAAAATTAGCCAAACCCTTTGAAGTATGGGCAATGTTCTGTTTCTTAATAAGAGCTTTGGCGGATGAGTAGATTAGTTATGGGTGTGATTTCTGCTCCTTTGGATGGCAGTGTCTGGACCATGTCACCACTAGAAGTCTGTGATGCCTCATTAGATGTTCACATTAGCTAGGGACTTATCTGCAGAGACTTTATTTTTTATTATTTTTTTTTGTATGATACTTGGGATTGAGCCCCAGGACTTTCTATCTCTGAGTTACACCCCCCTTTTAAAAAATATTTTTGTTTTGACAAATAACCCAATCAAAAAAAAAATGGGCAAGTGAACTAAATAGATACTTCACCAAAGAAGAAATGTAAATTGCCAATAAGTATATGAAAAAATGCTCAACAACATTAGCAATCAGAGAGATGCAAATCAAAACTACTCTGAGATTTCACCTAACCCCAATTAGAATGACAATTATTAAAAACACAAATAATAGCCGGGTGTGGTGGTGCATGCTTGTAATCACAGTACTTGGGAGGCTGAGACCGGAGGATCCGGGTTCGTGGCCAGCCTCAGCTACTTAGTGAGGCTCTCTGCAACTTAGGGACACCCTGTTTCAAAATAAAAAAATTACAAAATAGGACTGGGGGTGTAGCTCAGAGGTAGAATGCCCCTGGGTTCAAACCCCAGTACTGCATAAAACAAAAACAAAAAACAAAACACACACAAATAATAAATGCTGGTGAGGATATGGAGAAGTAGAATTTTGGTACATTGTTGGTGGGATTTCAAATTAGTGCACTCACTTTGAAAATCAGTGTGGAGGGTCCTCAGAAGAATGGGAATGAACCTATCGTATGACCCATCTATACCACTCCTGGGTATATACCCCAAAGAATTGAAACTTTCAATTCAGACTACCATAGTAATGCATTCACATCTATGTTTATAACAGCACAATTTATAAAAGCCAAACTATGGAACCAGCCTAGTTGTCCATCAACAGGTGAATGGATTACAAAAGTATGGGACATATACACAATGGAATTCTACTCAGCCATAAAAGAGAACAAAAGTTGGGCGTGGTGGCGCACGCTTGTAATCCCAGCATTCGGGAGGCTGAGACCGGAGGATCCGGGTTCGTGGCCAGCCTCAGCACCCTAGTGAGGCACTCTGCAACTTAGTGAGACCTGGTTTCAAAATAAAGAATAAAAAATAGGGCTGGGGTTATAGCTTGGAGGTAGAATGCCCCTGAGTTCAACCCCCAGTACTGCAAAAATAAATAAATAAATGAGAACAAAATTATGTCATTTGCAAGGAAATCTATAGAACTGTAGAATACTAAGCTAAGTGAGATTAGTCAGTTACAGAAAGTGAAAGGTCCTTATATGTGGAAGGTAGGGAGGAACTGGAACACAGGAGGGATCTAGACAAAGAAGGAGAAACTTCAGTGGAGTGAGGGAGGGAATCTATGGGAGGGAGGTGAGAGAGGGAGGGAAACACTTGATGAGGGAAACACTTCAATGGACATGATGCATATACATAATTTATCAATGCCAATCACAATGTTGTGCACAAAGATGGTGAAGGATAGGGTGGTAGTTGGAGGAGGCTCAACGAGTGCTGTGTGCACATATGCCTCTATCACTCTGAATATCATGATGTATGATTACAATGCACCAATAATTTTTTTTTTTGAAACAAGCTTTCATTAGATTGCTGAGAATCTCCCTAAGTTGCTGAGGCTGGTCTCAAACCTGTGATTTTCCTGTCTCAACCTCCCAGGTACTGGGATTGCAGGGGTGAACCACCACACTCAACTTCTGCAGAGACTTTAAACACCATTTCAAAGTTTCCTTCCAGTTATGGTTTAAATCTAGTATGTCCCCCAAAAGCTCATATGTTGAAGACTTGGTCCCACTGCAGCAATGTCCAGTACTGAGACTTTGGGAAAGTATTGGACCATGACTAAACTTATCAGAAGATGAACCTATTCGATGAAGTAATAATTCAAATGGACACCTGATAGATGGTAGAAACTTGAGGTGGGGCAGGGGTGGGAGAGCTGGTTGGAGAAAGGCAGCTACTGTGACACTTTGGGGAACATGTTTTATCCCTGACCCCTTTCTAGAGGCACGCACCACACCTGTGAGTGCTTGCTCTCTCTGCTTCCCAGCTGCCACGAGGTGAGCAGCTATCCTACAACACTATCTTCCACCATGAAGTTTCTGTCTTGGAGCAGGACAACCATGGACTGAAGCCTCTAAAATCCTGAGCAGATAATCCCTCCTCCTCCATGTTGGGCATCTTGGTGATAGCAACACAAACTAGCACACTTCCTCTTCTGATTAGGAGTCAATGTTTAAACAACCAGGTCATTGTTAGCAAAATCTTTACCCTTGTCAACAAATCCTCGATTGAGGGTAGTACACACACACACACACACACACACACACATACACACACACACAATGTGAGAACATTTCAGCCTGTTATCAGATTAAGAAAAACAATGTCCCCACACCACAGGCCAGAAGTTTTCCTTATTTTGGTTTTGTTTTCTTAACTATTGAGATTTAAGAGAGATAATTTCTCTGATTTTCAAATAGTCGTTTGTTTTGAATTCAGGATACTGCAAAACTGATACTTACGGATAATCCGTTAAAAAAAACACTTCAGTTTCTGAGCATTCCCAGCCAGAGTCACACATCTTGCACTCAATCATGTGCCTCTTGGACTTTTGATCAAGGTCCCTCAAGTACAAAAGCATAAACCTGAGCTTAGGGATTTTTTTCTACGTGCCCTAGCATGTAACATTCATTTACTTTTCAATAGGCATTTCTTTATTTTCTTTCTTCCTTTTAAAAGTTACAGGAGTAGAATGTTTTCCTCATACATGTGGTTGAGGCTGACAGCTGGGTCCTCCTGAGCAGAGATGTGACTGACGATGGGATCAGACTGCGTCTCCCCAGCCCTGTCCACCCAAGCACTTCTACAGGGCCTCTAGTTGTCTCTCACATTTATTTAGTAGCTGAAAAGCTTTCTAAAAGGGGAATTCTGTCACATGATTCAGAAGTATGGGATCATGAAGGATGAGAAGAAGAGCTACAAGAACCAACGTGATTCCAAGAATATCCCAGCCCAGTCAGCCTGAACAAGTTCTGCCTGTCTTTGGTTTAATGAAATCAAACCATAACAAGCTCTATAACTTACTGAGGAACAAAAGTGTGCATGACACAGAAGGGAAGGAGCAATTTGCTTCCTGGCTTGCCTGCAACTGAAGCTATTTCAGAAAGAAAGGACTGAGAGCCTGGGAGGCCAGGGTCCATCCCTGCACAGGGAGAGGCAGAACAGGCTACTGCTGGGTTCAGGCAGTAACTGTGGTTATCAGTAATCTTTGATCAGAAGTGGAGTTTGAGAAGGGTGGAAGTGAGATCTGGCAGCAGGGGCCAGCCCAAGCCATTACCAACGGCTGGCTAGTACCTAGGACGCTCACTGGGGATTTTCCAGGAACACTTCAGAAGGTTCTAGGGGTGTTGATTAAGGTCATGGGTAGACATGGATGGAAGGTTGACATGCTAAGGTAACTCCATTATTACTCAAAAGTTAATGAAGCTTGGATACATTTAAGATACATGGCAACCCGGAAAATAAATGAAAAAAGTAAAGAATTCATTTCTAAAAGTAAAAACGAAAACTGAAGAACTCCCCAGAACTAAGAAAGTAAAACAGAAATGCTAAAAGCACCCACAATCCTGCCTCCTAATTGACGTTTGGATGATCTCTCTTGCCTACAGGGTTGAGATCGGACTTCGTGCGTGGCTGACTGTATACAAATATCATATTCTTTAAGTCATACACATTTAAAGAGCATCATACAACGGGAATGGAGGTGGCAGTGGCATATCCAAAGTTCTTTCCAGATTCGAGTTCTTTACTATATAATATATGATTACTTAAAATATACACAAGAAATTAAAAGCTGAGTTGGTTTATTTTCAGAAGTTTTGTATTCATAGTTCCAAAAGTTTTCTGTAGTTGAGAAATAAAATGGCACTAAGTCTTTTTCTCTGTACCTACAACTATGCTGGGCATAAAGTGGCAGTTTTCAATTATTTTCTCATGAACAGTAGAGACTGCTGAGTCTACTGATAGCTTCTTTACTACAGACTTTACCCATGATATGCCTGTGTCCGAGAAATAGGCAGAAGGCCAGTTCTTTGTGTTCACAGTTATTATTGTCCACACAGGAATTCCGTAGTTTTGAAACTAAAATGTATTTCAAAGGTCGGGTGTGCCTACAGCCCATGCTCAGTCCTGGAAGAATAGGAAAACTGACATTCCAAGCCTTGCTTCTGATTTTAGTTCAGCTGCACTTTATTCTACCTTCTGACTTTTGTGTATATGAAGACTTTCTGCCTACTGATTTAGAATATTTAAAATAAAGCAGTGGGAGAGAGAAACTGGCACCAAGACTGGGGATAAGCAAGCAGTACATAAAGTACAGGAGTGTCTTTGCAGAAACCAATGCTGAATGTTCTGCCACGTTTGTCTATACTCCCCTGGGGTTAGCCACATCGGGAACATAAAGTGCCAGTGATCAGTGATTTAGTCGCTGATCAGTGATTTAGTGTCTTTGTGGTACCTACCACTTTTGCAAGGGCGGTTGACTCATTCGACAAGCACTTAGTGAACCTAGCCTGCCTGGGAGCCATACATGAGACTGCAGAGGAGTAGCAAGCACACAGAAAGAGGGTAGCTCTGCCCTGACACAGCTACCCTCTTTCGTGAGAATTCAAGAGTCAAGAACTGCACAACGTTTAGCAGGAAAAAACTCAAGAATGGTAACAATTGTTAGTATTACAAAATACTTCTTAAGAAAAAAACAAAACACCCTCAGTTTTGCTCTTTATACCTGCTAGAAGCTGGTAGAGCTATGAAAGTTACTAGCACTCAGTTTGCACAACCTTTAGAACTTGCACTTTCATAAAGTCCTCAGTAATTATGTGCATTAGGAGTTAAAGGAAGCATTTTCTTCAAGTTTTCGAGAGGAAAAGACTGAGAGGCAGAGCAGAGTAAGAGGCAATTGCTGGGCTGCACTATACTGACCTGCTTCAGCTCGTTGGTGAAGTACATGTAAGTCACGGCCACACAGAGGGACTGCAGGAGCACTGTGAAGATCAGAATCAGCACACAACTCTGCCCAGGGCTGGGACCCCCCAGGGTCTGCATGGAGGCCATGGTCTTGCAGGCACTGTGAGTGTCTGGAGTTCCCTGTCAGTCAGGCAACAGCAGACAACTGAGCGGGACAATGCAGAGTAGACGGAATTCAGTTTAGTTTCACTTGTAAACAAGGAAATGAAAGTCAGCATAAGAGTCCAATTCTCATAGCAATGCCAGCAATTAAGCTAAACACATGTTAAAAATTGTCAAGCCCTGGTGATGGTGTACTCCTATAATCTCAGGACTTGGGAGGCTGACACAGAAGGATTACAGGTTTAAGACCAGCCTTAGCAACTTTCAAAATAAAAAATAAAAGGGGCTGAGGGATGTAGCTCAGTAGTAGAGCACTCCCTGAGTTCAATACCCAGTCTCCTCTCTTCTCTTCTCCTCTCTTTTTCTTATCTCTGTCTCTCTCTCTCTGTCTCTCTGTCTCTGTGTCTCTCTGTCTCTCTGTCTCTCTCTCTCTCTCTCTCTCTCTCTCTCTCTCTCTCTCTCTCTCACACACACACACACACACACACACACACACACACACACTGGGAATTGAATCCAAGGGTATTCTAGCATTCAACCTCCAAGCTACACTCCCAGTCCTTATTATCTTTCATTTATATTGCTGTGTTGCTGAGATTGTCCTGGAAGCTGCAATCCTCCTGTCTCAGCCTTCCAATATTTCTAAGGCTCTGACTGGATTTCCTACCTCACCTTAAATGTGCATTCCTTTCTTTCCTAAATAAACCTCTGTACCTCTTCTAACTAAAATTCTTTTCTGCCACATACATCAAGAGCCTCACTAGTCACTAGTCAAGATTCACCCACCCTGGAACTCCCTGTGACCCTTTACCTGAGATACTTCTCCTCCTGTGATAAGCCCTACCCCCCAGCAATCAAAGGCCCATTTAATGGTTTTGGTTCCCAGCACTCTGGCTTGCTGGCACTCAGTACATGAGCAGTAGGTGTTTGGGCAGAAAGGGATGGAAAGAGACAGAGGGAAGGGTGGATGCTGGGAGGACTTCCTGTAGGAGATGCTGCCTTGTTGGCAGGCCCTGGCACTGGAAGTTAAGCCTGAAATGTCCAAGTCAGAGAAGGGAGAAGGTGCTACAGAGGGGAAGAGGTTTCCGTAACTCATCTCACTTGGCAGTTTGGCCTATGCTAGGTCCTGGAGGCTGAAACAGAGAGCTCCAGAACTTCCTTTTGCTGAGAATAGAAACTGAAATCCTACTTCTTGGCCAGCATGGGCACTGAGGGAATAGAAACAGATGTGTTCCCAGCTAGCACAGCCTACCTGAACCTACTTATATATAGCTCCCGGCTTTTGTGTTTATAAATTGTGACCCCTTCAGTAGGACCAAAAGATAATCTAGCTGCTTCTTCCCAGTTTGATCACATGCATTTTTCGTTTTTACCTCATTTGCTTATTTCTTATGTAGGTTGATGGCTGGATCCAGCCTCCTGGGATCCAGACAGGTTCTGGCTTGGCTGCTAGTAAAAAAAAAACATAGCCACTGGCATGGACAGGTTCAGGTGTGGATCTGGGGTGCATCTAATGCCAGGAAGATTTTTTTTTAAATTTTTATTTCATTGGTGCATTGCAGTTATACACCATAGCAAGGTTCAATGTGTTAAAGGCATGGATGCCCACAGTTCTTGGCGTAGTTCCCACCACACGCCATCTTGCTCCCCTTTCCTCCCTGCCCACACGCATTAGTGAGGTTGCTAATAACATCTTCACATATTGCCCTAGTATTATTTGAACTGTTAGGATGGCTTTTTTCTTGAGCTGGTTATGGGGGCACCAGTGTGGAGAAGTGCCGCTTCTTCCTAAGTCCCTAGTCATATTGCTTCTTTCTTGAGTTTTCAGAGACCAAGTTTTGGTGGCTGCCAGATGAGGGAGACCCTGGAGGGCAGAGACTTTCTGTATTTATCTCAGTAATTCAGTATCTCAGTACCAATCTGATATTTAGCAAATATTTGTGAGTTTTGAATTCACGTATTTCTCCTAAGTTGCTGTGGGTTGTGCAGCCTTTCAGCCTTCTTCAGAAAACAAACAAACAAACACAAACTCTGGCGGGCCTCTTTTGGGAGCCACCGTGTGCCTGTTCCCTCTTGTCTTCATGGAAGACAAGTCCTGTGTAATGGGCCAGGAATTAAGCCCATGATCTGTTTACACCTGCATTATCTAACCAGTGGGGCCACTGTGTCTGACTGGAACTAATGTTAATCATCCTGGCAGCTGTACTTGGGGCAAAGTTGTTTTTCTTGTCCCTCGACTTAATGTGTTGTTGGCCTTTTCCCTTTGAGTTATGGCAATCATTTATATTATTTTATAGAAGTTTACTTTCCCTTCTCTGAACTTCACCCTGACATTTCTTGTTAGATAGCTGTGTTCTGTTAGATAGTGAGTTTCTTTGTCATCTGGTCAGTCTCTGTGTACCTGTTTACTAGAATCATTTCAGCAAGAGATGAAGAATTTACACAGAGCTGGAAGCAGTGGCACAAACCTGTAATCCTAGTACTTAGAAGGCACATACCTGTAATCCTTGTACTTAGAAGGCTGAGACAGGAGGATCTCGGGTTTGAGGCCAGTGTGCAGGAACTTTGCAAGACTTTATTTCCAGATAAAAAATAAGAAAAGGCTAAGGGTGTAGCTTGGAGGTAGAATCCCCCCAGGGTTCAATACCCAGTGCTGCAAAACAAAAACAAAACAACCAATGAAATACTTAATGAGGGGCTGGGAAAGGGAATATTCAGAAATTATAATTACACATTGAAAAAGTCTTCATAGTCCAATAAAGTAAGTTTAACTTAAGAACTCTGAAGAATACTTATTCATAAAATACTAACGATTCTAGACTAAAAAAAAAAATTCCAGCGACTCTAGATTTTATTTCTCAAGGGAGACTTGTGTGAAACTATACTGAATCATGTCCAATATCTGAGTTCCTGGTAGTCCCTTTGTGTTTTGTTATTGTAGAGACTTTAGCTGGTGCACAAGTAGATGCAGTGTTTCAGAGGAATGAATGGCTTGTCTGATGACTATTAGATTGGTACTCAGGCCAAGTGTCTGGGTTAGTGACATACTGAGCTTTTAATTCTTGAAAGCAATCTGCTAGAGCAATGAAGAAGTTCATGGGCTTTAGGAATCAGGAGGGGCTAGATTTGATTCTGAGCTCTGTGATTATATCCTCTGTGACTTCTTTAGACAAGTTTTCTTATCTGTAAAGTGAGACTAATACCAATATTATTTATTTATTGATTGAGATAGGGTCTCACTATGTTGTCCAGGATGGTCTAAAATTCCTGAGCTTAAAACATCCTCCCATTTCGTCCTCCCAAGTAGTTGGGACTTTCGGTGCATGCCACCATGCCCAACTAATATTAACATTTGTAAAAGTCATATGGAAGCCGGGCGTGGCGGCACACGCTTGTAATCCCAGCATTTGGGAGGCTGAGACCGGAGGATCCGGGTTCGCCGCCAGCCTCAGCTACCTAGTGAGGCACTCCACAACTTAGTGAGAACCCGTTTCAAAATAAAGAATAAAAGCCGGGTGTGGTGGCACACACTTGTAATCCCAGTATTTGGGAGGCTGAGACTAGAGGATCCGAGTTCGAGGCCAGCCTCAGCTACCTAGTGAGGCACTCCGCAACTTAGTGAGACTCGGTTTCAAAATAAAGAATAAAAAATATAGGGCTGGGGGTATAGCTCGGAGGTAGAATGCCCCTGAGTTCAATCCCCAGTACCGGAAAAAAAAAAAAAAAAAAGAATAAAAAATAGGACTGGGATAGGACTGGGGGTATAGCTCGGAGGTAGAATGCCCCTGAGTTCAATCCCCAGTACCGCAAAAAAAAAAAAAAAGAGTCATATGGAGGTTAATTATGACAATGCATTAAAGTGGCTAAGTACAATGCTTGACACTTACCAGGGCTTAGCAAACATTAGCTGCTTTTGGAAGGGCCAACTTACCCATTAGGAACAGTAGGCAAAGTACCTAAGACTCACACAATTTTTAGGAGTTGCATTAGCTTTTTTGAAACTGGGACCAAAATACCTGACAAGTACAACCTCGGGGAGGTTTATTTAGGATAATAGTTTCAGAGGTTGAGTCCATGGTTGGCTGGCTCCAGCCCTATTTTATTTTGGAACTGGGTCTCACTACATTGCTGAGAGCCTTGCTAAGTTGCTGAGGCTGGCCTCAAACCTATGATCCTCCTGTCTCAGCCTTCCAAGTACTGGGATTATGGGCATGCACCACCATGCCTAGAAAAATATAAATTTTTTTTTCTTGTGGTGCTAGGAATTGAACACAGGGCCTTGTGCCTGCTAGGCAAGCACTCTACCATTGTGCTGTATCCCCAGCCCTTGTTTTTCCTTTGAATATTTTTGACTTGTGGTTAGTTTAGCCTATGAATGTGGACCCTATGGATATGAAGGGCCATCTATATTACTTGTGTTTGGCAGCTGCTTGGGGTTTAATGGAGATGAATGTAAAGAGGCATGTGTTACTGTCTTTGACCTGGAAAAGCACATATTTTAGCTGGAAAGCCATAACAGTGACTCAGTGCCATCTCTGACTACTTCTGGGCTTGGCCAGCTAATTTTTAGAACCTTCTTGTTACTTTTGTTTTCATATACAAAATTGAAGAGTTTATACTGAATTAATGCTTAGGTCCTTTTTAGCTTTCATTCTTTGTGCATTGATGTTTTTGTCTGGGCTGCTGTTTTAGCCACCTTTTCCATTGCTGTGACTAAAATACCTGACAAACACAATTTAGAGGAGGAAAGTTTAGTTGGGCTCATGGTTTCGGAGGTGTAGTCTATGTTTGGCCAACTTCAAGGCAGAAATTGCCATGCTAAGGCATGCCAGAGGGACCCTGCTCTCACATCATGGTGGCCTTCAGAAGCAGAGAGAGCAACAGGAAGCAACCAGGGACAGATAGAGTTCCCAAGGCCACACTAGTGACATCCATCCTTCAGCCAGGCCACCTGCCTAAGTGGGCACCCAGAAAATCCATTCAAATGATTATTCCTTCAGTGGATTTATCCACTGATGAAATTCAGCCCTGATTCAATCACTTCACCTCTGAATATGGTCATGTTGGGGACATGCTTTCAACACTTGAACCTTCAGAGACACTCACACCCGAACCACAACAGCAGCCATAATGAATCCCACGAACCAATTGGCTTGTAAACAGCAGGAGTCCTCCTCACAGTTCTGGAGGCTGGAGGAGGACTAAGATCAAGGCAAATCTGGTGACCGCTGAGGCCCTGCTTTTGTGATTTATACATGGAAACTTCTCAGTGTCCTAACATGGAGGAAGGACAAACTCCATCCTGCTTTGGAGATAGTGTCTTTAAAGGGTAGTTAACGTTAAATGAAGTCAGGCATAGTGGCGCATGCCTGTAATCTCAGAATTTGGGAGGCTGGGACAGGAGGATTGCAGGTTCAAGACTAGCCTCAGCAACTTAGTGAGATGCTGCTTAAAAAAATAAATAAAAAAAAATGGGAAGGAGTGTAGCTCAGAGGTAGAATGCCGTTGGGGTCAATCTACAGTAACACACACACACACACACACACACACACACACACACACACACGAGCATTAAATGAAGTAATAAGGGTGGGCTCTAATCCATTCTGAATGGTGTTCTGATAAGAAGAGGACGAGGCCCGACACAGTGACACACACCTGTAATTTCAGTATTTGGGAAGCCACGAGAATTATAGGTTCCAGGACAATCTCAACTTAATGAGACCCTCAGCAATTTAGTGAGAACCTGTTTCCAAATGAAAAATAAAATAGGGCTAGGAGTATAACTCAGAGGTACAATGTCCCTGAGCTTATGCCAGTATTGAAAAATTATGCCTGTATTGATTTCCAATAAAATGTAAAAAGCAGTTAGAGTCTGGGTGCTGCCACAGGCACTTGGGCAGGGAGAGGCAGCAGCTTTGCCTGTTACTCCTCTGAGCTTCCCCTCCCCTCTGCCCTTTGTCCTAAAGTTCACCCTTAGTAAGAATGTAAAGGAGCCGGGCGTGGTGGCGCACGCTTGTAATCCCAGCATTCGGGAGGCTGAGGCGGAGGATCTGGGTTTGTGGCCAGCCTCAGCTACCTAGTGAGGCACTCTGCAACTTAGTGAGACTCGGTTTCAAAATAAAGAATAAAAAATAGGGCTGGGGGTATAGCTCGGAGGTAGAATGCCCCTGAGTTCAATCCCCAGTACCATTAAAAAAAAAAAGAGATGTAAAGGCATTTAAAACCTTTAGCCTTAAAAATACATAGAGACACTTAAAAACCTTAAGATCACAGTGACTCTGCCTGGCACATTTCAGAGATATAAAAAGAGCAAAAGCCTTATGCTTTGCTCTTAGAGATTACACACAGCTACACTGGCTGCAATTTGTGCGTCTGTTTCCCTCCTATTCTTTGGATCTAGAAAGGTAAACTCTGTGTGCCACTTCAAAGCACCCATAGTTGACGGCAATACAGTCCAGTACAATAGGGATAAAAGCAAGGTAGATTATTGGCCCTCACACTTAGTAAGTCACTGCTTGGAGACAAAAAAGGCACCACCTGACTAAGAAATAAGTTACTAGCCCATTGCCTTGGTAATGCTGATAAGAACATACCAATAAGAAAACCGTATTTAAGGGGCCAGGGCCGGGGAGGGGGGCAGAGTTTCATTTTCAGGCTCTCCACATGTCTGCCAGGCATGCTGCTTTTCTCCTCTTCCCTTTCTATTTCCTACTGACTTTGTAATAAAGATTTGTTGGAGTTGCAACCAAGCTGCCTATTAGTTTTCATTTCCCAATTCAACTAGTTTTAGTTGAATTGAGGAAAAGAGCCCTCAGTTCCATTACAACTGTAACAGGCTCAATCCTCAGGAAGAAGAGCTGGAGACGCCAGGCATGTGTACAGGCACGTGTCCTTGTGAGGACACAGTGAAAAGGTTGCTATCTGATCTTGGACCTTTGGACTTCAGAACTCTGAGGTCTCTGTTGTTTAAGTCACTCTTTCAGTGATTTTTTTTTTTTTTTTTTTTGCGGTACTGGGGATTGAACTCAGGGGCATTCTACCTCCGAGCTATACCCCCAGCCCTATTTTTTATTCTTTTTTTTGAAACCGAGTCTCACTAAGTTGCAGAGTGCCTCACTAGGTAGCTGAGGCTGGCCACGAACCTGGATCCTTTGATCTCAGCCTCCCGAATGCTGGGATTACAAGCGTGCGCCACCACCCCCGGCTTCAGTGATATTTTTTATGGCAGTCCTGGCAAACTAATTACTATACCTGCTGAACCTCCCTATCTAAACATTTTTCATCATTTCTCCTGGATATTTTTTTTTCTTTACTCTGTACAAATATTTTGCCTGAAGCCTCTTCTGTCTACTGAACAAAGCCCAGGGGCCTTGGCCTGGCTGCCCTGGGCTCTGGCCACCAGCTTCCTGAGATCACTCAACCAAATCCTCCCTCCAGGGGTGGATTCCCACTCCGCCCCGGTGCCCTCTGCGCTTCCTCTCAGGACTGCAGTGCGTGCTGTGAAAATAGTGTCCCCAGTCTGCTTCTGGAGATGCAGGAAGATTATCTTTCTCCAAGTGCTCAGGTAACACATTACTAAGTAAATAAAGGCCTAAAATATTTTGGCCAGAATATCATGCAAAGTGGAATATTAATGTGGATTTAAAAAGTTCGAGCAAGACAGATACTTATTTCCTCAGGTTTGAAATCATGATTCTTCAGCTTCTGCTGTGTTTACTGTTAGCTGCTTTTTATTCAGAATGCTTTGGTTTGGTCTAAGGGTCATGTGCCTGAAACTATCTTGCTTAACTACACAGTTGAAATGGTTAAGATAATACCCTCTGTTTGTGAAGAGTCAGCAGGATTGAATTTCACTAACTCAGCATTTTTTTAAACTGAGTCTCTGGGGTTTTTCTGTGCCTGTTATTTAGGTTTCCTGGCCAAGAAGACTAAATAATCTCCTCCCTCTCTCCTACAACCCAAGACACTTATTTTAATTTATTTACTTTGACTTGTTACGATTTATACTATGTACCCAGCAGTCTGCTAAGTGCCTTTGTGTGTGTGGTACTGGGGATGGAATCCAGGGGCATTCCACCTCCAAGCTACACCCCCAGCCTAATTTTATTCTTTTATTTTGAAACAGGGTCTCATTAAGTTGCAAAGGATCTCACTAAGTTGCTGAGGCTAGCTGCGAACCTGTGATCCTCCTTTCTCAGCCTCCCAAGTACTGGGATTACAAGGGTGCGCTACCATGTCTGTCTGCTTTAAAAAACAAAACAAAAAAACTTTTTTTTTGCATTCTATCACTTAATTCTTGCATTGTGCGTATGAGGCATGTACTAATCTATTTTACATAACAGAAACTTGTGGTGATCCAAACTAAATAGTTACTGGCTGAGATAGAATTTCAACTCATCTGCCAGGAGCAGTTAACCACTAGCAGTGCCAGCCCATAGAATTCAACTGTGAACAGATACAGCGAATCTCCAGGAGTAGCGTTTAGAATGCAGCGTTTCTCAAACCATTCCACAGAAAAACTTTTACTGATTTTTTTTTTCCATTTTTGAATGATGAACTAATTTGAGACAGCTGTTTTCCACAAACCACACTCTAGAAAAACCTCAACAACTAGAGAAAAATGGCCAAAACACTTCAGTTTTAGTGGAAAGAAACTTTTTACAGAAATGGAATTAAAATGCCATCTGAGAAGAAAGCTGGCTGATACCAGGCCTCAGTTGGAGTCTTGCTTGAGGCTAGTCCTACGTGCAGCTCTGGAGCAAGGATTGCACAACATTATTTATCCCAGGTGAGGATTGTTTTTTGTATTTCTAAGCCAGAGAGTCATTCCCTGAGTATAAGAATCTCAAATGAAAGCCACCCCGTCTTGTGAAGCATGCCATTTTGCAGGTCTCTTTGCTGACCAGAAATTCTCAAGTCTTGCTCAAATATACCCTTCCCCCTGCTTACCAAAATGTCTCCATTGTCTTGCCTAAGATGTGCCTGACAAGCCCCTTGTTTATTACATCCCTCGGCTAATGGGAAACTCCTATTGTCCTGCTTAACCCAGCTCTAACAACCCATCTAACTCCCCTTAATAACCTCCCTAGCAATGGCTAACCACTGTTCCCCCTGGCTCCCTTTAAACAACCTATATGAACTTCTAGTCTGCAAGTGGACATGGGCTCCATCCTTTCCTGGAGCCCCTGCCTCCTCTCCCTTGTATGTTTTATACCAATAACCTGTATGGCTGTAGCACTGTCTCCATCTCCTTCCTCCCCAGACCTTTCACTGAGTGCTCTCCTATGTTGCAGGTGGAACCTGGGAGGGCAAAAATTCTGGAGGCGTCTCCTGCTGGCTGAAGACAATCCTCTGGAGAAGAAGCAGCCAGCACAGCAGAGAGGATCTGGGCAAGACAACAACAGCATCCACTGTATTCTCCCTGTTACGGTTTGTATATGGAATGTCCTCTGGAAAAGCTCATATGTAGGCAACACAGCAAGATTCAGAAGTGGCGCATGACTGAAGGAAGTGGGTCACGGGGGCATGACCTTTATGACTATATCTGTCCCTGGCTACTTCTGGCTGCTGTCTCTGCTTCCAGCTGCCATAAGATGAAGAGCTTGCTTCTACCACACTGTCGTGCTCCATGATGTTTCTGCCTTGGAGCTGGACTAAGCTTCTAACAATGTTAGCCCAAGTAAACATTTCCTCTTCTAAATTGTGCTTGTTGGGTGTTTTGGTCACAGTGATGAAAAAGCTAACTAAAACACTCCCCATGTACTGGTCAGATTCACTTGCTTCCTGCATGAAGTTCAGTCCATCTAAGCATATTTTCTTCAGAATCCTTCTTAGTCACAGAGTGTCTGGGAAAATTTACAAGAGAAGTTTTGTTGGTTCAACTCTTTCAGTTAGTACTTATGCTAGTCTACTTGGCTTGCCTGGTTAAGTTACCTGGATTCTTCATCTGTTAGATGCTCTTTGCCACTGGTTATCATGGCCTTAACTGGCTGTGGTTGTTGTACCAGCTCGTCTGTACCTCAAACTGTGCATGGAAGGGTTAATACATGCCCAGTTTAATATATTCCTCTGTACAATATTACATGTATCAGATCTACATTCTCATGATCATCAGAATCAATCAGTCCTGACAGTATGCCAACTCCTTTTGTGTCTGCTGGTCCATTGGCACAAGTAGTCCAACATTACCAGGGAATATCTATATCTTTAAATTTAGGGATGCTCTTAACTAGGTGCATGATATAATTGACCTTCCCTTTGGGAACCAAGATGCTGAGATCCAAAGGTTAAAGTTGCAGGGTGGGAAGTAGAAATTGCTCAAAGAACCACTGCAAGTGATGTTAAGTGGGGCCTCTGCTACTTCTGCTTCTTGTTTCCTGGACCCCTGTATTTTACTTACTGGGCTCAGAATCATATACTGGCCAGTGGTTTAAGTTACCTGTTGCACCTTGAAGTTTAGTACCCTATGATTGTGGGGTAGTAGGTCCACTCTGGTGCCAGAGCTGCATCTTCATGAAACCATTCTAAGCTGGGTTGGTGCTATGTGCCTGTAGACCCAGCTACTTGGGAGGCTGAGGCAGGAGGATGGTTTACACCCAGGAATTCAGGCCAGCCTGGGCAACATACGGTAACTCTGTCTCAAAATACAGCAAAATTTAAAAAGCCATTCTACCACTCTGTTAGTGGTCAGCATCTTGTGGATGGTGCAGTGTGTGGCAGGGTGAGTGGATCCCATTATCATTTTTCTGCCAATGCATCTCCTGTTGTAGAGGGTCCCTTGGTCTGTGGTGATGTTCTATGGGATCCCAGGTTGGTTGATTAGCCATTGGGTGCTAACTGAGGTACTAGAGGCAAAAAAAAAAAAAAAAAAAAAAAAAAAAAAAAAGCAAATTCTTGCCAAGACAGAAAGAAGCACTGCCCTTTGTAGGGTGAGGGGATCTCATCCAATCCACTTGCCCCCAGGGTTTGTGGACCCCTTGAAGGAAGGATGTCCTGTCATCCTCATTGTTTATGACAGGTATTTGACATTTCTGCTGCTTACCATCCAATCTTATTTGAGGGGATTCCCAACAATATTGAGAGGTCAGTCTTCAACTCCTGTGCCAGAAGCTAAAACAGATGGATATCACATTGCCTCTGTCCCACCAGCTAGAGTGGCAGAGTAGCAGAGGCTTCTGCAATTCTTGACTCTCAAGATAGGATGGGTTAGCTGTTAGCCATTGTGGCTGCAGCCAAGGATTCCCTATTCCAGCACCAGGGCTGTGAGGGTCTTGTAGCAGCACCAGTGGGAACAGAGCTGGACAGCTGTGGGTAACCATGGCAACGGCAGTAGTGATGATGTCCTCAGTGGCCATTCATGTGGAAAGGTCTTGGCTCTGTTTAGCCTCCTTTGTTTCCTGATGGAATCTCTTGTTGCCTTCTGATTCTGACCCTCCCACTGATCCAGAATAAGTTTCTATTAACAAACTGGGTGCAGTGGTGCACGTCTGTAAACCCACGACTTGGAAGGTTGAGACTGAAGGTTCACAGGTTCAAGGCCAGCCTTAGCAATTTAGTGAGAATCTCAGCTAAATTAAAATGACATGGGTATCATTGTAACTGCTGATTCCTTTATTCTGTGACTAGTAACGATATAAACTCCAGAGCCAGACTGCACTAGGGTCCTAGCACTGCCACTCACTGGCTTTAGTCAAATATCTTAATCTCTCTGTGCCTCAGTTTCTTTATTTGTCTCTATCATTTAATTGTCCTCAGCAACTTAGCAAGCCTTGTTTCAAAATAAAATAGGGCTGGGGGTGTGGTTCAGAGGTAGAATGCCCCTGGGTTCAATTCCCAGAACCAGAAAAAAAAAAAAAAAACTATACTAACAAAATTGTGGCTAGTAATTTGAAATGTAAGAAGATATTTACAATACATGTGCATATGGGGTTCCATCCCTAGTGCCAAAATAATAATAATAATAATAATAATAATAATAATAATAATAATAATAAAATGTCAATCACATGATTATACTTCAAATAATTTTTGCTAATTATTATTTATTTTTACTTTTTTGGCACTGGAGATTGAACCTAGGGCCATTTTACCTCTGAGTCATTTCCATAGCCCTTTTTATTTTGAATTTTGAAACAGGGTTTCGCTAGGTTGCTGAGGGTCTCACTAAATTGTTGAGGCTGGCCTTGAATCTGCAATCCTCTTGTCTCAGCCTTTCAAGTATTGGGATTATAGGCATGCACAACCACACTCAACTCTTTTTTTTTTTTTTTTTTTTGAGGTACTGGGGATTGAACTCAGGGGAATTCTGCCTCCAAGCTATACCCCCAGCCCTATTTTTTATTCTTTATTTATTTATTTATTTATTTATTTTTTTGGCGGTACTGGGGATTGAACTCAGGGGCATTCTACCTCCGAGCTACACCCACAGCCCTATTTTTTATTCTTTATTTTGAAACCGAGTCTCACTAAATTGCGGAGTGCCTCACTAAGTAGCTGAGGCTGGCCGCGAACCCGGATCCTCCGGTCTCAGCCTCCCGAATGCTGGGATTACAAGCGTGCGCCACCACGCCCGGCTTATTCTTTATTTTTGAAACAGGGTCTCACTAAGTTGCCAAGGGCCTCACTAGGTAGCTGAAGCTGGCTGTGAACCCGGATCCTCTGGTCTCAGCCTCCCAAATGCTGGGATTACAAGCATGCACTACCACCACGCCCAGATCACACCCAACTCTTAATCTACTTTAAATTATAAATTGTGTTCCTGGCCGGGCGAGGCGGTGCAGGCTTGTAATCCCAGTACTTGGGAGGCTGAGACCAGAGGATGGGGCTTGCGGCCAGCCTCAGCTACTTAGTGAGGCCCTCCGCAACTTAGTAAGACCCTGTTTCAAAATAAAGAATAAAAAATAGGGCTTGGACTGTAACTTGAAGGTATAATGCCCTTGGGTTCCACCCCCAGTACCACAAAAATAAATAAATAAATAAATAAATAGTGTATAAATAAATTAATAAATAATTCATTGTGTTCCTGCTTTGGCAATCAGAGCTGCCACTCATCTGTTATTTCAGATTTATAAATGCACACTTAGTAGGAGAAAGATGTAAATGATTTCTAAAATATATTCCTCATCAGAAAAATATCTAGTATGAGTTAACCTGTTCTGAGAAAGGAGAAAGACTGTGTTGACTATAATTTATTAATATGATTCAATAACCAAATAATAAATAATAGTTGAATATTTCAGTAATGTACATGTTGTCTAGTTACTGTGAAAGCAAATTATATGCATATATTCTCTATCATGTTTCAAACTTCCTATTGCAAAACTCTCTTCGAAAGTTCAGTAATTTAGCCTGAGTTTAGAGATCATAACACCCTTCCTTATCTTTGAAAAATAATTTCCCCAAAGTAATTGAAAGCTATAAAACTAGCAACTACTAGATAAGGTTCACTGGCAAAATGAGATGTATGGGGCTGGTAAGTTATGATTTGTGTAGAAAAGAATTTCAGAAAGACCATAAAATAGCAACTGAAGTACCATCAACCCAGACAATACATGGAGGAAAAATTGCTTTTGGTTTCCTTCCTTTGCAAAGAGGTTGATTCTGAATCATCTGGATGTCCTCATAATAAGAATATTTTGGACTACATTTCTCAAGTCAAGTGCAACCATGTCCCTAAGGTCTCTTACTATAATTCCCAAAGTATGAGGTTTTTCAAGCAAGCAACCCTGCAGACATAAGCTTTGTCATCCAAATTTGTGACCCATTATGATGGTGCACATGAGAAAATAAATTTTTTTAGAACTTGATACATTAGAGGGTATCATGTCTTTCCTTTACACCCAACCAATTGTTACCTGTAGAAGAGTGGATTTTAGGATTCCCCAGTATTCATGCATATACATAGGCATACCATGTCTCCTCTTTCCTATACTCTATTACACTCTCCATGGCAAATGGATTCAAGCAAGCTTTACCCTCACGCCTATGTTAACTAAGGATTTATACCTGGTGGCACACACCTGTACTCCCAGCACTTGGAAGTCTGAGACAGAGAAACACATGTTCCAGGCCAGCTTCAAAAACTTACACTGTTTAAAATAAAAAATAAAAAGGACTGGGGGTGTAGTTCAGAGGTAGAATGTCCCTGGGTTCAATCTCTAGGCAAGCAAAAATTTTGTTTGATGAAATATAAACTGGAAGACTATAAACTGAGAAGGTAGCTAGAAGTTACATGGTTTCATGGTATTAATACTAATTGAGTTTTTTTTTTTAAAAAAAGCAGAATGATACTAAAGAGATTATAAATAATTATTATCTAAAGGAATACTTGGCAACATGTACCAAAAGCCATAAAAGTGTTCATCGTTCTGGACACAGTAGTTCCAGTTAATAGGAATTTATCTTAAGGAAACAATCACAGTTTTATAAAGAGATTTATGAGCAAAATGTTCATTTCATCACTGTTTATAAAATAAAAATTGGAAATAACCTAAGAATCCAGTAATAGGAAAAATCAAGTTGAAACATATAAAGTGGATGACATCCAACCGTTTTTATCCCCCCAAATAGCAACCTTATATTATATTACATATAGCTTATAAACCAGATATATCAATAAAGAATGAAATAAAAATCACGATATACTGGTTAGAGAAAGAACATCATACAAAAAAACTGTGAATAGGACATATACCCTTTCAGGGAGAAGATGGAGACATCTCTATGTAATAACTTGACTAACATGGATTATTTTATATTCATCTTCATCTTTCTTTGTTTTCAAAATAGCTATGGTAATTATGTATTATTTTTGCAATCACAAAAAGACACTAAATACCACAAACACAAACAAACCCCTCTGTAAAGAGAATTCATAGGAGGAGTCCCATGCCATTATAGCTCTGGAGAAAAAGTACTTTGCTCCCCTCATAGCCTTTCCCAATGTTGTCATGGGTCCATTTTTGTTTGCAGTTGGGCAGGTTGTCATGAACATAAGACATTTTATTGTCCACTCTTAAATCAAGGTTGGCTTTGTGATTGGACAGCTGACTGGGAAGTGAGCTGTCAGGAAAAATATGCTTCCCAGGTAGCTAAAATACCTTTATCAGAGAAAAATCATTCAAAAGAACCTTCTCCTCCCTTGAGAGGTGTGATTTTCATGAGGGCTGGGGAAGGGCTGGACAGCAAGCACAGGCAGCAGCATGGAGCCAACATGGGGCAGGGCAGTGGAGGCTGTACAAAGAGGAGGCTAGTGTCCTTGAAACCTCTTCAAGTCCGTGATAGAGAGATAGAAAAATTGAGAAGCAAAAGGAACCAAAGCAAGAGTTTTAAAAAATCATTTTATTTTTGAGCCATAGGTTTTTAATACATTTTTCATGGTGGAGCATTATTGAGCTAGAAAATTTTCCAGGTATTCCCCTGAACACACCTATGTATAAGTCCAACTGTTGAGAAATCTGTTTGAATCTGCTTTCATAATCCATTGGAAAGCCTAAAACAGGTTGAAACAAGATTAAACAATCAAAGATACGAATGGATTGAGACATGTCTCGAACTTGTGGCATCTTAAAGTGCAAATGCAGTTACTTCATAATTTGGCAAGCTTTTCTTAAAACGAGCTAAGCCTTCATGAGCAGCCTTCATGAGCTGCGGGACCCACCAAGGATTACAGAATTCCCGACTCAGGGATAATGAAGGGGGTTCTTTCTTAGGGCCTTCCAAAACAAGACATTGAAAAAAAAAATCATAAACGACATTATTGGTAAAATATATAGGTTTACTAAATAGCTAATGTGGACTGGCATTTTATTTATTTATTTATTTATTTATTTATTTATTTATTTATTTATTTATTTTTGCGGTACTGGAGATTGAACTCAGGGGCATTCTACCTCCGAGCTACACCCCCAGCCCTATTTTTTTTTAATTCTTTTTATTTTGAAACCGAGTCTCACTAAGTTGCAGAGTGCCTTACTAGGTAGCTGAGGCTGGCCACGAACCCGGATCCTCCGGTCTCAGCCTCCCGAATGCTGAGATTACAAGCGTGCGCCCCCACGCCCGGCTTTGGACTGGTATTTTAATATAGTGGGTATCATACTAACTACTGATTCCTCTACTCAATGACTAGCAAGGCACAAACTCCAGAGCCAGGCTCTGCACTAGAGTCCCAGCACTACCACTCACTGGCCTTTGTCAAGTGTCCTAGCCTCTCTGTGCCTCAGATTCTCTATCTATAAAATGAGGGTTGTAATAGTAAGTCCCTTGTAGCCATATTGTGAAGACTAAATGAGTTAAAATATATAAAACACTGCAGTACCTGGACATGATAAGTGATGGGAAATGTCAGCTCTCGGAATCTCCATATCGTTTTGTCTTCTACATCAGCAGTTATTAATGTTCCTTCCCCTGACTCATCACACTGGGAAATGTAATACTCCCTCATCAGTAACTGAGGCTTAGTATGGCAGATATTTTTAAGGAGAGCTTATAGAAACCCCCTTGGAGGAGAAGGAATATTCAACTCTGAGGCTTTTCTCACTGCAGATGACTTGGATATTCACCCCATTCCTGACAAGGTGACAAATTAGAGCGGCTTCTCCAGAGACATGTTCAATATCCAGGTACACAATTTCTTGGACAGAACTTTTCTCACACCTTCCCTGCCACCATGATCCCCTCTGACAAACTACTGTTGTTATAAGTTTGCTTTTCTTTTAATAAAATTTTGATAAATTTGCTAATTTCCCTGTCTTTGGCTTTCTTTTTGAATGAGCACGCTCTGCCACCAAAAGCCCTCTGACCCCTCAGGATTCTGCCACCTGCACAAGCAGCAGACAGTCATCTATACCGTGCCACATGTTATGCAATGGCTCCGTGATTTGAGGCAGGAGAATCAGTTTATGGGGGTGCTTTTGAAGCAGTGTTTGCAATGAGCAAACTCAAAGAGGCCATCTCTCTGGGGTACTTTCTATCTGCTACTTGGAAATTTTGCAGTCAGATTGAAAGACTTCCTTCCTCTGGGGCCACAGCCAGGGCTACACTGGCTTTCAAGGGCACTTTTGTGTTGTGGGCTCAGTCCTCCATAAGAATATATTAAGTTATATTTTACAACTATAGGTATAAAGATGAGTACATCAATTTACATGTTAAAATATTTTATTCAACCTAAAGCTTAGGTTTTATTCTTTTGATTTTAGAGAAATTAAAAATGCTGAGTGTAGTGGTGCATGCCTGTACTTGGGAGGCTGAGGAGGGTTTGAGGACAGCCTCAGCAATTTAAAGAGATCCTTGGGAATTTTGCAAAACCCTATTTGAAAATTTAAAAATAAATAAGAAGTGCTAGGGGTGTAGCTCAGAGGTAGAAGCCACTGGGTTCAATCCCCAGTACCCAAAACAAACAAACAAATAAACAAACAACAAAAGAAAGAAGTACATTTTCATGAGCCCTAAAAGTACTGTGGGCCCTGGGCATTGTGTCTGCTGTTCCTGAGGGGCACGCTGGCCCTGGTTGCAAGGGTTGCCTGGGCCACACCGAAGAGTCTTGTCATTCTCACCAGCTCTGTTCAAGGGATCAAATTAGCCCTAAGGCAAAATGCAGAAGAGGCAGCTCAATAAGTAAAGAATCCAGTACATTAGTATCCCATAATTGGCTAGTAGATAGTAATTGGCTGTGCTTTATCCTACAGGAATGGTAGATAGTTAATGCTATAGTTTGAATCTGAAATGTCCCATTATAATTTGATATAAAATGTCCCCTAAAGATCTCATTTACTAATATTCAGGGTTGATAAAATTGAGTCATGAGCATTGTAATCCCAGAAGTGGATAGATCCATTGTAGTAGATTGATTGACCTGGACGGTGTGCAGTAGGCCAGTGGGGCATGGTTAGAGGAGGTAGTCCCTGGGGGTCTCGGCCTTGGGGATTGTATAAATGGTTCCTCCTCTCCCTGTTCCTCTCTTGCTTCCAGGGCTCCCCCTTCTCTACTTCCTGTTGCCATGCCCTGACCCCACAGGGACTGAACCTGAAACCATAATAAAGTAAATCATCTTTCCTCTAAGTTACATGGTAATCTTTAGATTATAGCTGCAAGAATGCTGATGGATACATTCCCCAGAGGCCCATATGTTAAAGGCTTGGGCTTCAGTCCATGGTGCTGTTGGGAGGTGGTAGAACCTTTAAGAGGGACCTCAGAGGAAAATTAAGTCACTGAGGGCATGCCCTTTAGGGGGATGTTGGCACCCCGGCCCCTTCTTCATCTCTTCTCCTTCCAGCGACCATGAGGTGAGCCACTTGGCTCCACTGTGAGCTCCCTGCCATCATGTGCTGCCTTGCCACAGGCCCAAAAGCAAGGGGCCCACTGACTATGGACTAAAACCTCTGAAACCAGAAGTAAAAATAAACCTTTCCTCTCTTTAAGTCAATTATATCAGGTGTTTTGTTGCAGTGTCAGCTAACAGAGCGATGTCCCCATGTTTAACTACAAATGCCAGTGCCTCCGATTATTCATTGAACTGCATAGAATTAAACTTCAAATGGAAAAACTACTGAAGTAAAGACATTAGGGCCTATGCAGTGTCTGGATATTATCCAAAGAGTACTTAGAGGTCTCCATTTTTTAATCTTATAAATACACTTGTCCCTTTACCTTTTTTCTTTCTTTTTTTCTTTTCCGTGTGTGTGTGTGTGTGTGTGTGTGTGTGTGTTACTGAGGGCTGAACCCAAGAGGATTCTACCTCTGAGCTACGGGTCCAACTCTGCTTTTATTTTTTTTGTTGTTGTTGTTGTTTTGAAACACAGTCTTGCTAGGTTTCTTAGAGTCTAGCTATGTTGCTGAGGCTATCCTTGAACCTGTGATCCTCTTATCTCAGGCTCCTAAGTACTGGGATTACAGGCACGTGCCATCACACCTGTCTGTCCCTGGTTTTTCCTTTCTTTCCTTCTTTTTCTTTCTTTCTTTCTTTTTTTTTTTTTTTTTTTTTTAGTGCTGGGGACTGAACCCAGAGGCATTCTACTTCTGAGCTATACCCCTAGTCCTATTTTTTATTCTTATTTTTTTGTGGTACTAGAAATGGAACCCAGGAGCATTCTATCTCCGAGTTACACCCCAAGCCCTATTTTTTAAAATTCTTTATGTTGTAACAGGGTCTCACTAAGTTGCAGAAGGCGGCTGGCCGCAAACCTGCAATCCTCCTGTCTCAGCCTCCTAAGTACTGGGACTACAAGCGTGTGCCACCATGTTCTGACTCTACAAATAGTTATGGCTCTGATTGTACCACCTCAGGCAAGGGAGAACAGTTAGAGAAAATAAAACTCTTAAGATCTTCTTGTCTCATAAACTTGCCTGAAAATCAGTCATAGATCTCTATAACCCCAACGTATCCTCTCAGCTTCACCTAGAATAAAATCCTAAAAGAGAAAATAACTACTCATTGTTATGCAGATGTGCCTATAGTTCATAGAGCCCAAAGGATCTCAACAAAAGGTGAAAAATTTTGACTGTTCAACATTTTAATAGGTATAATGAACTAACAAGAACACACACACACACACACACACACACACACACACACACACACACACACACTATAGAAATCAGGTTTCTTTTGGTAGCCCCTGATATTTAGCAGTTAAGGCTAGAGGTCTCCTCCTCACAACCTATCTTCCAGATAAGAACAAAGTCAAGGTTCAGGAAGAATTCTGCTATACAAATATTTATGGGCAATGGTCAAATTACCTGTTTATATTAGAATGATGAAATACAAATTCTGTTTTATCTTGGAAGTTGCACTTCAGGTAAACATAACAAAATTCTAGCAGTAGAATTCAGCTGAATTCCTAGAGTCAATTTACAATAATCCTCGGGACAGCTTCTAAGCAGTAGAGTACTTTGGGATCCTGTACCTGAGGGGCCATTACAAACCATGTGGGCTATTGCGCTTACTAGATATTCACTCCATGTTCAGGCTGGCATGAAATTTTCAGCAAGTTTGAACATCTGGACCTTCACTTGTCCCATGGGTGGGTGGGGTAATCATTTCCAGAAATTAATTAAGCTAATTAACTAGGTCTTCTCCTTCTTCACCCCTCTTCTTTCCTCTCCCTTCCTTTCCCTCTCCCTCCCCCCTCCTCCTTCCCTTCCAGAAGGCTGCTCAGGGATAGAGCCCTCCTGGGTTCAATTCTCCACACCATATAACAAACAAACAAATCCAACAAAAAACCCCAAGATCTTCCATAAAAAAATTAAAAGCAACCTCAAAAGGATCAGGCTAATCTGCAAAAATCTTAACTACCTATCAGAACAAAACAACACTGTTGAGGGGTGTAAGAAAATCCAGCTACTTAACGATCAGGCATAAACAATTTACCGGACATGTTATGAAAGAAAATATAAGCCATAATAAAAAAGAAAACAAATTATCATTAAGAAAACCCCAGAACTAGTAATACGGAATAGACAAGGATTTTTAGACAAGTGTTATGAATACACTTAATTTAAAAATATATAATACGAGCCGGGCATGGTGGCACATGCTAGTAATCCGAGCATTTGGGAGGCTGAGACCGGAGGATCTGGGTTTGTGGCCAGCCTCAGCTACCTAGTGAGGCACTCTGCAACTTAGTGAGACCTGGTTTCAAAATAAAGAATACAAAATAGGGCTGGGGGTATAGCTCGAAGGTAGAATGCCCTTGAGTTCAATCCCCAGTACAGAAAATAAATAAATAAATAAATAAATAAATAAACAAACACACACACACACACACACACACACACACACACACACACACACACTACACTGGAGCCAGGTGTGGTTTCACATGCTTGTAATCCCAGTATTTGGGAGGCTGAGACAGGATGATCAAAGGTTCACAGCCATCCTCAGCATCTCAGTGAGGCCCTCTGTAACTTAGCAGACCCTGTTTCAAAATAAAAAATAAAATAGGGTTAGGGGTGTAGCTCAGAGGTAGAATGCCCCTGGGTTCAATTCCCAGCATCAGAACAAACAAATAATATAAAATAAAAATAAATACACTGAGCCTGGTGGCACATGCCTGTAAACCCAATACTTAGGAGGCTGATATAGGAGGACTGTAGCTTCAAGGTCAGCCTCAACAACTTAATGAGGCCCTAAGCAATTTAGTGAGACCCTATTTCAAACTGAGAAATAAAATAGGGCTGGGAATGTATCTCAGAGGTAGAATGTCCCTGTGTTCAATCCCCAGTACCACACACACACACACACACACACACACACACACACACACTCACACGTAAATAAGCACTTAAATTAGCAATAAGCGCTTATCTCTAATTTTCTAAAGATAGAGGATTGTTTTCTAATTCAGTTGCCATTTATTGAGTATATTTAAGCTCATAAGAGAAATAGTAAGCACTAAACGATCTACCAAATGCACTGGCATGATGAACTAAAGAAAGTCCAGCAAGTACACTTAGAAATAATGTTTGTTTAGTCTAGGCAGCTATGTGGATCCCATTTGAATATCATAGTTCTTTAACCCTCTCTTTTCATGTAACCACCTAAAAATTTTATGAGATTGTAAAATTTCCTATCTGCAGGTGATTGAATTTCTGAGTTTGTTGGGATATTTCCTCTGTTACGTGGCATGAAGAATGTACAGAAATAGATCACTGATTTAAAAAAAAATTGAGCCGGGCGTGGTGGCGCACGCTTGTAATCCCAGCATTCGGGAGGCTGAGACTGGAGGATCTGGGTTCGAGGCCAGCCTCAGCTGCCTAGTGAGGCACTCTGCAACTTAGCGAGACCTGGTTTCAAAATAAAGAATAAAAAATAGGGCTGGGGGTGTAGCTCGGAGGTAGAATGCCCCTGAGTTCAATCCCCAGTACCGCAAAAAAAAAAAAAAAATTGTAGTATTGGGGATTGAATCCAGGGGTGTTTTTCATTTGAGCCATACCCTAGCCCTTTTTATTTTGTAACATGGTCTCGCTAAGTTGCTGAGGGTCCCTTCAAGACACTGAAACTTGCCTTGACCCTGTGATACTCCTGCCTCAGCCTCCCAAGTACTGGGTTTACAGGTGTGCACCACCGTGCCCGGTTACTGATCAACTTTACTTAGGAACTTTGGTTCCTTACAACTTGGAAAAGGCACTGTCTTGGGGTTATGGGTTGTCTCACAGTAGGGGCACTGACTGGCTAGAGTACAGCAGTGACTAGTGCATGTGTGGGAGCGTAGCTACAGTTCAACAGCCTGCAGCGTATACAGCACAGGGCGAGGCACTGAGGGTCACAGAAACACATGTAAGTGTGGATATATGAACAGAAATACCTGTAATTGAAGCTTGAGCGAAAGTAGTGCTTTAGGACAGAAGCAGTGTTGTGGAATGGCACCACTTAACCTCAGCTGGAGTGAGGAGAGGTGCTCTTCTAGAAAATGACTTCTGAAGGAAGAAGAATATCTTTCCACTATTTTCAGTACTTTTTCCAACCTGGCTGCTCAAGAGACTCAGGGCTTTTATTGTATGGGTTCCTCTATTCCTTCCTTGCTAGTTCTGGGCTTCTTTCAGTCTGAGAACTCCTGCATTTGCTTCTATGGCAATTTCTATGTCATTGTCCCAGAATGGCATGGATGAGGGGTGTGTGTGTGTGTGGTGTGTGTGTGTGTGTGTGTGTGTGTTACTGGGGATTGAACCCAGGGGCATTCTACCTCTGAGCTACAACCCTGGCCTTATTTTATTTAATTTCATTTAGAAACAAGGTCTCACTAAGTTGCTGAGGGCCTTGCTAAGTTGTTGAAGCTGGCCTCAAACCTGCGACAAGCATGTACCACTATGCTCGGCGGAGGAGTCTTCTATAGGTCTCCTGGACACCAATGAGTCTCTCACTTGTTCCTAGCAGTAACTTTTCCTTCATTACATAGAAGGCAGCTGTCACCAGTGGAGCTCAAAGCTGGAGTTGGACAGGGGGCTAAGTTGGAGAGCTCATAAGCAGGGAGGAGAAAGGAAACTCCCGCTGATAAAACAGTTGGACCAGGATTGACTCCATCTGTTAATAAACAGCTATCAAAGTTAGAGCTTTCTCATATCCCTAAGATAAAAGTTTATCCTGAGAGAAACAGTTTCTACCTTGCTTCTGAAAGGGACTTCAAGTATAGTCCGAATGGAGAAAGTAGGCATGGACATGGTTGAGTTGTAGAGTTTCTACCAGTATTGTAAAGTGAGACCGGCACTGCCTGTGTCAGTCAAATGAGGCATCGCATCTGGGCCTCACAGCTGTGGGCTTTGGCCCTGCAGGTGCTTCCTGTTGGTTGACTGGGCAGGAAGACCGTTCAAAATGGATCCCTGAGCTAAGCAGTCCATGCAGGGGGTAGTTAGAGGGGTAGTGAACTGTGAAGGAACTTAGCTCTTTCGTGAATTCTGGAATCTCAGAAGGAAATAGGGTTAAATGAGGGGATTAAAGAAGTATGAGGTGATTCATGTAGGCAGCCTACTGGGAACCACCAAGAACCACAGAAGAAAGTATGGAGAGATGTGAGGAAGAAGGAAGGCTCCAAGTTGGAGGCGCCACACAGGAGGAAGACCTAGAGGATGAGGGCACAGAGTTAAGGGCAAGGCTTAGCTGGGAATTTCTGCAGCAGAGTCCAGTGGTCATGGGCTGAAGAACAAGGGCTAGGGAGAGAGGTGGGGGAGATCTGATCAGGAAGATGTGCCAAGGCATTGTCATCAAAGAACCCTAGTCTCTAAAGATACAGGCAACTGGGACTATCAACTTCATCCTGAAGGAGGAAGAAAAAAGGAAGACGGAGGCTGGTATCAAACAGGGGACTGAAGACAGGAAGGGGGAGTTTGATGCTCTAAATTTGTGACAAAGTCATGAATCACATGAAATCCTGTGGTTGTAGCTCATTCCATTCCTCCATAGCTTGACTGAGATTTTCTCTATATTGTAAAATAGTTTTACTTTGGGACAGATGATATGTTTTCCCTCCATCTCATATTAATTCCCTTTGATACACTTTACCAGAATTTACTACCTGTTGGTGGCAAAAACAGCCAAAGAAGAGATTTAAGTGAATAGAGATGATGAATATTTTGTTTTAATTGAAGGAAGAGGAGATTGGGCAATGCAAACCCATTCTCTCCACTTCCCTCTGCATCTTGAGGACGTCTACAATACTTTTGTGTAAGTGAATTCTCTTTCATAACTTTAAGAAGGTAAAAAATATCAAGCTATGAGCCCAGCTTGGCTGAGCAGAAAAGGGAAACAACTTTGACAGACAGAGGGGACCGGGTGTGTTTGCTCACAGATCCAATCACGCCCACACCGTGGTCTTTGGCCTCTTTGCTTAAGCCACTCAGTTGGTGATACTTTGATATGGCAGTGCTATCAAACTAATACAGATGCTGAGAGATTGTAAACACTTTTGCCTAATTATAACTCTACTTCTGGCTTGTAGAGATGAGGAACAATGGGAAATGAGGTTTTTTTAAAAAAAAGCACATCTGTTCTAGTGATCATTCCCTCATGATAAAACCTATGAAATAAAAAAAATTCTGGAATTGTCTAATATAAAAACAAATGGGAGCTTCATATACCACTGAGTCCAACCTATCGTTTTCAGATATGGACTAGAGCAGAGAGAAAAGTAGCTCTAAGGTCACAGGGTGAGTGGGTGGGTGTTCAGTGGTGAGCTCCTGCATCCATTCTAATAATAGTCCTGTCATGCTAAAGAAGTAAACAAACAAGTGAACAAAGAATCTCTCCCCTGAGAAAACAAAAATCCCCACAGCATCACCCACATTTATACATAAAAAAGACAAAAGAGGTTTTCTTTTAAAAAGTTGTTTTAAGATTGGCCAGCATCCAGCTTTCTCTCTCATTTTGGTACTGGGTATTAAACTCACAGGCATGCCACCTCCAAGCTGCACCTCCAGCCTTTTATTTTGTTTTTGAAACAGGATCTCCTTAAGTTGCTGAAGGTGGCCTCAAACCTGTATTCTTCCTGTTTCAGCCTCCTAAGTCAGCTTCTCAGGCCAGCTTTCACTTTTAAAATTATTGTTAGCTGGGTGTGGTGGCACATGTCTGTAGTCCCAGTACTTAGGAAGCTGAGATAGGAGGATCACAGGTTCCAGACCAGCCTCAGCAACTTAGCAAGACCTTGTTTCAAAATAAAAATAAGAAGCGCTGGAGGTGTATCTTAGAGGTAGATTGCCCCTGAGTTCCATCTCCAGTAAACACAAACACACACACACACACACACACACACACACACACACACACACACACTACTGTTAAATTGCAAAAGGCATCAGCAGAATGGCTGAGTAGAAGTGTCTGGTGTGATTCACCTACAAATTTATTTGGTTCTCCACAATTAAAGACCAAAACAAGTTAAAAAAAAAAAAACAAAACAGCTATTTCAGTAGAGAGTTTTATACAGAGTGTCAGAGGGCAGTGGAGCTGTGTCAGTGGTATTACAGAGCATAGAGATGCAGGGCGGTCTTATAAAAAAGGGAAATAGACAGACAGCATCTACTTTTCCATTTCTCAAACTTGACAGGGAACTGAGATGGACTTGGCCTTGTAGGGAAAGAGTGAGCAGGAGGCCCCCAACAGTTCCCACGTGTGTCACAGACACCTGAGGCACTGGATACAGAAGAACTCTCTAGCCCTCGCAGGCCTGGCCCAGTTAGGGGAGCTGCCAGTTACTACCCTGACACATTGCCCTGGAGAAAGTCCTCCCCACTTGGGATCTTGCTATGTGAAGCCATTCTGGGATCCCTCTTACCTGGAAAACAGCCAGGCAGCCAGGCAGCCCGGCAGCCCGGCAGCTCTGCTGATCCAGCTCTGAGAATGAGCCGGGAGGCCCACCCACTCTCTTATGGCCCCAGGAGCTCAGCCTGCAAAGGCCTCTGGGAAAACAGTCAGGTGGCCCTACCCACTCCCCTCCTGCCCTGGGAAGCACCCAGGCAGCCGCACTTACCTGTTGTCAGCCCCAGAATGTGGCCAATCTGCCCTGAGTAACCTGGCCCACAGAAGCCCAGGAAAGACTAGTAGTACCACCTATCCACCCATTGCCCTAGGAAGTAGCCAAGCAGCTTTTCCTGAGTGGCTCAGCCTGTCAAGTTACCTGGGAGTCAACCAGGTAGCCCTGTCCATCCTCCAGTGGCCCCAAGACACCATTGAGCAGCTTGTTCCCAGAAGCCCAATCTGTGGGGGCTCTGAGAAGCAGATGCTTAACCCTGCTCATCTACCCTTGGCCCCAGGAAATGACTAGGCAGATATCCTGCACTGATTGTCATCCTCCAGATGCCCTATGAAATCACCACTCAACTCTCAGACACTGAGAGATGCCCGTCTGGATCCGCTGATATGGTCTGACCTCCATGAGGCCTTCAGACACTGACAAACACCCCACCTTGTCACAAGGCATGCTGTCCTACACTCACCTTGGCACAGTGGAGTGACCCTGCCTTCACACTATCCATTCAAGCTGATGAGCACCCTACACCTGCAGATAGGTGTACTGTCCTCAGAGCTGCCCAACCAACCTAAGGCAGCTGCATCCCAGCTGGTGGTACAATCCCATAGTCCCTGCAGTTTAGGCCACTGAGACACTGCAGACATAGATAATTATGACTACAGCTGAAGAAACTATGTGAGTATGACACTAACGCACGCACTTGGAACTAAAGCCAGTACAGCATATCCAACTAATACCCTAAGGCATATCACCAGAGAAAGTTTTTTACTGTGAAAGCAACCCTACAAAATAGGTAGAAGCAACTGACTCACCAAATGCACAAATACAAACATCAGACACAAAAAGCATGAAAAGACAAGGTAACATGATGCCTCCAAAGAAACACAAAAACTCTTGAACAACAGACTTCAAAGAATTTCTATAAATTTTGTTTGTTTGTTTTTTTATAGTGCTAGGAATAAAACCCAGGGCCTCATGCATACTAACTCCAATTAGAATGGCAATCATCAAAAACACAAACAACAACAAATGCTGGTGAGGGTGTGGAGAAGTGGGAACCCTAATGATATATTGTTGGTGGGATTGCAGATTAGTGCAACCACTTTAGAAAACATATGGAAGATCCTCAAGCAAATGGGAATGAACCTACCATATGATCCAGGTATACCACTTCTGGGTATCTACCCAAAAGAATGGAAACCAAACTATCAGACCAACGCATGTGTATCTATGTTTATAGCCACACAATTCACAATTGCCAAACTATGGAACCAGCCAAGATGTCCATCAACAGATGAATGGATTACAAAACTATGGGATATGTACACAAAATAAAGAAGAACAAAATCATGCCATTTGCAGGAAAAGATGGAACTGGAAAATATTATGGTAAGTGAGATTAGTCAGTCACAAAAAGTTAAAAAAATCTGATGCTCTCCCTAATATGTGGAAGCTAGGTAGAAAGTGGGACATAAGAGGGACTCTAGATGTAGAAGGAGAAAACTTAGATGAGCAAAGAAGTTGACTTAACTGAAGGTGATGGTGGAGGGGGGGCACCCTAATGCACATGATGTACTTTCACAAACATATTAAAGTCAATTACTAAACTGAACATGAGAAGAAGGGAGGGAGAAGAATTGGGAAGGAGTGGGGTGGGAGTTGGGGAAGGGTTAAATGAGAAATGTGTGCATGTATGCCTTTACCAGTTTGTACCTAACAAGGATGTATGATTACAATGCACCAATAAAAAAAAATTTAAAAAGAAATCTTGCAATTAAGAAACTCAATAAATTAAATTAAAAACACAGTGAGTAACCTCAGAAGAATTTTTCAGGCAGGAAAATAAAAATCTGAGCTTGACAACGGTCTTTTTAAATAACCTGGTCTGATTTAAAAAGTGAAAGAGGAAATAAAAAAAAAAAAGGCTTTAAGACTATGAGACACCATCAAGTGAGAAAAATATTTGCATTATAGATATGCACTGGCCCTGAACCTTGATCCTCCTGTGTCAGCTTCCTGGGATCACGGATGTGCACCACTGCTCCTGGCTTAGCTATAATTAAGACTATAAATATTTCAGAAAAGAGAATAGAAATTTTGTTTGTGTGCCATTTTTTATTTAAAAGATTTCAATTACAGGTAAGCAGTTTGCAAGTCTAGGTGTTCATATTTTAGCCATTTAAATTATTGAAGAAGAGCAGGCCTTCATGTTATTAAGTAGTTTTCATAGGAGATTCTTCTACTTCTTGTTGAAAGTGAAATTAAAGAGTAAGGTTTGGCTGTTGGCAAATCATATGAGTCATACGCAAAGTAAGTCAAAATAGATCTTAAGGAAA
This sequence comes from Graphiurus murinus, assembly GCA_004027655.1. Taxonomy (NCBI): domain Eukaryota; kingdom Metazoa; phylum Chordata; class Mammalia; order Rodentia; family Gliridae; genus Graphiurus; species Graphiurus murinus. The sequence goes on along the minus strand of PVLC010004729.1, from coordinate 4,405 downwards.
CAAATCTAGGTATTTTGAGATTAAAGGCTAATGATTGGAGGAAAAAATGTCATGGTTTTAATAAAAACAATTTAGTGCAGACTTATAGTAAGCACATCTTCCATACTTCCATGTGCATTATTTCCTCCTTTCCCTAAAGGCAGTCTGCTTTCTTATCTGCCATTATTTTATCTGCACAGAATACAAGTGCATAAATTGTTACAGTTGTAATGGCACTTTGGGCTCTTTTCCTTTGATTTGAATAGATAAATTGAATCAGGAAATTAAAACTAATAGACAGCTTGGTTGCAGCTTCAACAAATGTTTATTACAAAGTCAGTAGGAAATAAAGAGGGAAAAGAAGAGCAGCACGCCTGGAAAACACACTGGAGAGCCTGAAAATGGAACTCTGCCTCCCCTCTCTACCCTGGCCCTTAAATACAGTTTTCTTATTGGTATGTTCTTATCAGTATGCCCTAGACAATGAGATAGTAACTCATTTCTTAGGAAGGTGGTTCCTTCTGTTTCCGGGTAGTGCACTTACTAAGTGCAGGGGTTAATAATCTATCTTGTTTTTACCTCTGTTTTATTGGGCTGTATTGACTGCTCATCAACTATGGGTGCTTTGAGGTAACACATGGAGTTTACATTTTCCATACCAAGGCTGGGTCACAAAGAGTAGGAGGGAAACAGAGGCACTAGTTACAGCCAGTGTAGCTGTGTGTAATCTCTAAGAGCAAGGCATATGGCCCTTGCTGTCATTGTGGCTTTAAAGTGTGCCACACAGAGTCACTGTGATCTCAGGGCTTTTGTTTTTATATATTTGTAAGGCTAAAGGCTTTAATTGTCTCTACATTCTTATTATGGGTTAACATTAGGACAAAGGGAAGAGGGGAGGGGGAGTTCTGGAGTGTAAGAGGTCAAGCTGTGCTTCTCCCTGCCTGGGTGCCTGTGTGGCACCCAGACTCTGACTGCTTTTTATACTTCTATTGGAAGTTAATACCAGAGCAATTTTTCAATACTGGCACAAAAATGTTTTATTATAAGCATGGAAATTCCCATAGGCCTTTCTTAATGTTAACACAAAGCTAGTACTTTCCCAATTCTCTTCATCTGCCAAGAACACAACTGCCAGCATTTAGACTGGGAAGTAGGGCAGGTAAATCAGATGTAAGAAGACTTTAAACATCTAATGTTTTTAAACATTCTGTTTGTTTTGCCCCTAAAGGAATTTTGTAAACTAATTTATTCCTTCATTTGTTTTAATGGACATCTAGAAGATTTCCTGACAAGTTTAAATAGTCACAAAGATGTACTTTACCTTATGTTGTAAATATTAACATTTTTAAATAAATTTGCTTTGTCACTCTCAAAAAATTAAGTTGCTTCCACAAAAAGTATGAGTCAGGGAAGCAGAAAGAGAGACAGAAGGAGGAAAGGAAGAAGGGAGACAGAGACTAAGAGACCAAACAGAAGATGAAACAGAGCAGGACAAGCACTGTTTGTATGAATTTACTACCCAGCTCCTGGGTGTCCTGAGGCCAAGAAATTCCCAGGAATAGAAACTGTCTTGAGTACTTCCTGTTAGCATTCTTTCCTATTAACTTGGCTTTTGCAAATTATTAGGCAGCCTATATTTTTTAATTAGTTAACACTGTTTTAATTGTCTTTGATTTCTGAATTATAAAACACCTAGCCAAAGAAAATGATCAACTAAAGAATATTAATTTTTTTTACACATTTTGATAAGGGTATTAAAAAGTTAAAGATCACTGGGCGTGGTGGCGCACAGTTGTAATCCCAGCATTTGAGACGTGAGACTGGAGGACCCGGGTTCACAGCCAGCCTCAGCTGCTTAGTGAGGCCCTCCGAAACTTAGTGAGACCCTGTTTCAAAATAAAGAATAAAAAAATAGGACTGGGGCTGTAGCTCGGAGGTAGAATGCTCCCAGGTTCCATCCCCATAGTAGTACATACCTGTAATCCCATTACTTGGGAGGCTTAGACAGGAGGATTATAGATTCGAGGCCAGTCTCAGCAATTTAGCAAGACTCTTGACAACTTAGTGAAATAATATTTCAAAATAAAATAGGGTTGGGGGACTGGGCGTGGTGGTACACATCTGTAATTCCAATACTTGGGAGGCTGAGATAGGGGGATTGCAGGTTCAAGGCCAGCTTCAGCAGTCTATCAAGAACAGCAACTCAGGAACAAGCTCTGTTTTACAAAATGAAGCAGTTCTGAGGGACCAGTATTTGGGAGGCTGAGACAGGAGGATTGAAGTTTTGAGACAAGTCTTAGTAACTTAGTGAGAATTGAATTAGAGTCTCAACAACATAATGAGACTCTAACTCAAAACAAAACATTTAAAAAGGACTAGGGATGTGGCTTGAAGGTAAAACCCTTCCTGAGCTCAATTCCCAGTAACACACACACACACTCACACTAGTACTAGGGGTGTAGCTCAGAGGTTCCATCCCCAGTACCAAAAAAAAGATAGAATCATTGCTAAAAAATAAGAGCAATAATTCCTATCTTCATGTAACAGTGAGTAATACTTTCCCATATATAATCTCTGCTGGAATTCTTTCTAGTTTTCCTTCTCTAGCTCCCTTGTAAAAGTGAATTTGTTATCTATTTTGTAAGCCCCTACAAAAAATTGAAATGTCATGAAGAAATATATAGACATTAACCTCTACCATGGAACCTGAACCACTTGGCCAAAGTTACTACCACCAGTCAAGGGACAAATGAGCATCATGTGCCTTCTAGCATGAGTCACTGAGCAGAACACACAACTCCAGCAATATCCCTGCTGAAGATGCACAGCTCCAGTCTAAGGTGAGACAACATCTGATAAACCCAAACTGAGGAGCAGTCTACAAACTGCCAATATTCTTCAACAATTCCAATGCCACAAGACACAGAAAGACTGCAGAACTTCTGGAGACTAACAAAGGCTAAAAGACATGACAATTGAATGCAATGTGTGATCCAAGACAATTGAATGCAATGTGGGATCCAAATTTCCCTTTTATGGGTCCAAACTTTTATGGGTCTCTTGGATCTAGGAATCCAGGTCACTGTGATTCCTAACCTTTGCTATGGGTCCAGATGTCAAGTGACCCTCAGAGATTCAGCCCCAACCCTTTCACATATGGAAGGAAAGTCACCATGCATTTAACTGTGGCTTCTTTGGCACCTTTAGCATGCCAGTGACTATGATTCTCACTGTTAAATGTCTCCTGTACAAAAGCACAGATTCCAGGATGCTCCCCACCAAATGGTTTCATAGAGGTTATCACAAGAATCATTGAACTACCTGTGCTGAGGAGAGCAGTCTGGATAGAGCATCTCCTCTTGATGCACAAAAGAAGGTATTTTAAGAGTAAATGGAGGCTGGGTCTTGAGGCCCACAATTTCCTATTTGAAAGCCCAGTTTGGCTTGTAAGAAAAGAAAAGCATCTAGGCTGGGCATAGTGACATCCACCTGTAATCTCACTCTTTGGAGGCTGAAATGGGAGGATAAAAGGTTTGAGGCCAGCCTCTGCAACTTATCAGGACCCTGTTTCAAAATAAAAAATAAAAAAGGGCTGGGAGTAAGCTGGGCGTGGTGGCGCACGCTTGTAATCCCAGCATTCGGGAGGCTGAGACCGGAGGATCCGGGTTTGCGGCCAGCCTCAGCTACCTAGTGAGGCACTCCGCAACTTAGTGAGACCCGGTTTCAAAATAAAGAATAAAAAATAGGGCTGGGGGTATAGCTTGGAGGTAGAATGCCCCTGAGTTCAATCCCCAGTACCGCAAAAAAAAAAAAAAAAAAAAAAAAAAAAAAAAAAAAAAAAAAAAAAAAAAAAAAAAAAAAAAAAAAAAAAAAAAAAAAAAAAAAGGGCTGGGAGTATAGCTCAGAAGGAGAATGGCCCTGGGTTCAATTTTCCACACCAAAAAAAAAAAAAAAAGAAAAAGAAAAAGAAAAGGAAAAGGAAAAAAAAGAAAAGGAAAGAAGAGAAAAGAAAAAGAAAGGTGTCCAGGACATGGAAGTTTATTTACAGTGAATTACCACCAACTCAGCTGTCTGTGACACCAATTGTTTCAGCCTCATCAGACATTATTTCAGTCTGAGAATGCTTTTCTAAACATATTAGCACTTGGTACTCTGCCACTGACCCAGCCAATACTTTCTTCTCCATTCCCTTAAAGAAATTGGCCAATACTGAGCCGGGCGTGGTGGCGCACGCTTGTAATCCCAGCATTCAGGAGGCTGAGACCGGAGGATCCGGGTTTGTGGCCAGCCTCAGCTACCTAGTGAGGCACTCTGCAACTTAGTGAGACTCGGTTTCAAAATAAAGAATAAAAAATACGGCTGGGGGTGTAGCTCGGAGGTAGAATGCCCCTGAGTTCAATCCCCAGTACCGCAAAAAAAAAAAAAA